>PVHX01011093.1:0-66139 GCA_004024805.1 Geosciurus inauris | reverse complement strand
GGATTGAACTCGGGATACTCGACCACTGAGCCACATCCCCAACCCTATTTTGTGTTTGATTTAGAGACAGGGTCTCAATGAATATATATGTATATATATACACACATACACACATATGAATATATATGGAGGTAAGGTAGATCATTAATGATCAAGTGCTATGAAGTAAAAACTTTTGTCAAGTGGATGTGATACAATGTATCTGATGTGTTCAGTTGGATGAATGGGAAAATGACAAACTTTCAAAGTTCATAGAAGGCAAGCCTGTAGAAAGGTTAAAAAATAGCATGAAGCAATATACAAGGCTCATAAAGACCTGAGTTTGAATTCTCTCTACTATCTAGAGCTTTGTGTCTACTTTGTATCATTTCAATTCACCTAATAAAAATTTCTTTCAAATTATGGTATGATTATAGAACCTACATAACTTATTTTTGCATCAAACACTATAGTGGCTCCTAAAGCTAAAGAGTTAAAAGGCATAGCTAACACAGTCTAAGTACTCACAGTTTAAGTGACAGAACTAGCCAAGAGTTGCAGTTTGGGTTTCCCCAACAACAAAGCCTGATACATACACTTGATTGATGGTTAACAAATAAATTATTTGGTAATAAAACTCAAACATATGAGAACTGGAAAAATTAGATAAGAAAGGAAGAGACACTGTAATAACATTATTAGGCTGATTATCCTTGTAGGTAACTGTTATGGTTTGGATATGAGGTGTACTCAAAAAGCACCTGTGTTAATGTGGGAACATTCAAGGTGAAATGATTAGATTACAGGCACAATGATCTAATTGGTCCATTCTACTTTGAATGGACTAACTGAGTAGTAACTGTAGGCAGGTGGGCCATGGCTAGAGGAGGTAGGTCACAGGGGGTATTCCCTGGAAAGGTTCATCTTCCCTGTGGCCCTTCCCTTCTTCTTTTCTTGTTTCTGCTTCCTGGTTTTCAGGATGTAGAAGGTTTCCTCTGCACCCTCTTCCACCTTAATGTCCTGCCTCATCTTAGACCCAGAGCAATGGAATGGGTGCACCATGGATGGAACCTCTGAAACTGAGTCCAAAATAAACTTTTCCTCCTCTAAGTTGTACCTGTCAGGTATTTTGGTCACATAAAGGTGTTAGGTAGGTAGGTTTGTGTCCCTCAAACCTACCTAGGACCCTCTGAAGACCCTTGTAGATCAAAAACATTCCTCAGAAGGATGATTTATCTTTCTCTCTCCTATTTCTTGCAACTGAAAGTTACTTCTTGGGTATTAACCTTCTTCCTTTGTGGTCCTGCAGCAGGAAATGGGATGTGTAACTAAAATAAAAGATGGGTTGAGGAGGTGTGGTACAAAACAGAAAGTAACTGCTATTTAAAATGAACATATAAAGGACTCAAAAGAAGAATTCCCAACTTAATCCACAAGAGGATTAATCTTATATTTTTCCTGATGATATTAAATCCAATGCATGGGACATGTAATGTGGAAATCACACCAACTTGCCCACAGGACTATTTGAGTATTTGAAAATTTTTGTTTGGTCTTTTATAATCTCAGTGTGCTTTAGGTTTTTAATGATTTCATCATCATTTAAAATCATATTCAACTACAAATTTTTCTGTTTCTGACCTACTATGCATTCACATTTAGCTCCGTGCACTCTGTCATTGTAGAGGGAAGCAAAAGGTAATTAAGTTTATGATTTTGTAAGAAAACAAGTATTGAAGCTTCTGAAATATGATATTCTTAGCTATATTTCTTCTATGAGAATTCTTGGATAATGTTTATGAAATGTTTTCAAATGTTTCTTTCTATCTAGAATTGAATTCCTTATTGAGGCAATATGGTGAGATAATTCTATCTTTTGTGGAACAAATGGATTTTAATGGCAGTTACTTAATACAGAAATGTTACTAACATTTAATTTACACAATTAAAAATACTTAAATGCATTTGACAAAAAACAAAACCAATAGCTATAGCACATTAGTAAGCAATTGGACATTCTCTTTAGTTACTGCAAGTGAATGACAGGTAATAAGACCTTTAATATTTGCAATAACAACTACATTCTTCTTTTCCCCAGATTAAGCTTGCTGATTACAGTGCAATGAAAAAAAATTAATTAGTTTGCTCCAGTGGAGCAGTTAATGTAGCACAAGTGAAACCTATACTTTGTTTCTCTCTGTAACCAACTTGTTTGCACTCCATCTGCTTCTCAATACACAATTATTTTTTGCTCACTTTCCAACTTAGAAAGTTTTGTTAAGAACATAGTAATACTAAGAAAATATAATGTAAAGAAGAAAACATATTATTGAATTCAATCCATAGTTATTTTATGACTTTAAATTTAACTTACATTTTATATTTAACAAAAGGTTGAATATTATTTGAAAAATATTTGTAATAACTAATTAGCAATATACAAATATCATTGCATTATAAAACATTTATTACTCATCAAGACTATACATTACTATATCTAGCTGCTATTAGTTTGAGTAAACACATCACCTGCCCACATTTAGCTTTGCCATCTATTAAAATTCAGAAGACATTTCAAAGAAAAACAAAAAGGTTTAGAATGCTGCAATGTTACTTAGTATATTTTATGTTTATTTTTCCTTTAGAAGCATTATTTACTCAAATCAATATATTCTCTTGTATAATCAGGTTTTGCTTATATTGCTCTGTGTGTGTGTGTGTGTGTGTGTGTGTGTGTGTGTGTGTATGGTGCTGGGGATTGAACCCATGGCCTCACACATGCTAGGAAAGCATTGCACCACTTAGCTGCATTCCTCATCCCTTATGCTGCAGTTTTAAAGTTTTTTCTTGAAAGATTATTGTTTGAATACAAAATTTTTAGAGGAGGAAAGGTTTCTCTAATGCAGGCTTTGCTTTGCCAGGAAAACTTTACCTTCCCAGTTCTCTCTCCTGCCATAGCTTTCCTGACTGCTTAAACCTAAATTGACTGTGCCCTTTCCACTTCAGGTCAAAATTTCCTGGCCAAACCAAGATAGATTTGATTTGGCCTAAAATTTTTTGATCCACAGAAGAATAAATATTTGAAAAAGACAACTCATATATTTATCCTGTAAAATGAAAAAAAGTCATATGTTTATAACAAAATAATGAAAGACTTTGATTATTCATTTCAAACATAAAATAACACTGCACTTCCTGAGATTCCCACATTTATTCATGTTTACTTCTGAGAGATCAGTCTCAGAAATCCATGGCACAGTCCTAATTTTATCACTGATTAGTTCTAAATCTACAAATCACTAGACTCTTGAACTTTAGATTTTCCAACTTTAAAAAAAATGATTTTGATCAGATAAGTATAAAAATAACTTTATAATGTTATTCTTTTCTACACATTTCCCACTGTTTTGTTTGTTATTCAAGTGGAAAAATTTTAAATTTGAACTTTTGTGTTCATTTGAGTAATAGTTCCTGAAGAAAAATATAAGGAAAACAGTTTCAGTCAACCTTTTCACTGCTGTGACCAAATGACTTGAAAAGAACAATTTCAGAGAAAGAAAAGTTTATCTGAGACTCATGGTTTCAGATGTCTCAGTCCACAGACAGCCAATTCCATTGATGTATGACCAAGGTATGACAGAACATCATGGCTAAAAAGCACAGTGGAGGAAAGCAGTTCAGGATATGGCACCAGGAAGCAGAGAGAGTTCCATGCAGCAAAGACAAAATATAAAGGCCTGCCCCACCAAAGAGCCACAATCTCTAGCTGTACCCTAACTGCCTATGGTTCCCACCCAGTAAATCTCTATCAAAGGATTAATGCATTGATTAGGTTAAGATTCAATCACCTCACCTTTAAACTTTCTTGCATTTTGTCACATAGAAGCTTTTGGGGGAAACCTAATATTTAAACCATAATAAAAACCTATGCTTTAAAATGTCATAGAATCTTCAGCTCTAAGCCAATGTCAATAGTATTGGATGTTGATAAAATACTATGTAAATACATGTGTTTGTTTTACATAGCTGAATGCTTGGAAATTAACACTAGGTTTACTTAGAGATAAATATTCATTCATTGGTGCAAAAAAATATTAATTGAACTTCTAATATTGAGCTCTCCTAAATAACTAGTACAAAAAGAAAGAAGACACTGTCCTTATCTTCTTGGGAATCAAATAATTGTGAAAGACCTATATGAAATTTCACAGAGCCAAAAGTCATACTGTCAGAGAAGGCTTGAAGGTGTTTAACTTATATGACATTTAGAAGGTCAATATAAATAGGATGTTTTAAGCATAAAAAATTCAATATATGAGGGACTGAACTAAAAAAATACATCAGATTATGTCTGGGAAGACATATGGAAGGATGCACAGAAGTCAATGAGAGTAGAAACCATCTGTGCAATGATTTCATGGCTGCTTAGGAGTCTTATGTGTGGTTATCTCTCTCTAAACCTAATGTGTAGTTCTTATAGCTTCAACAAAACAGTAGTATAAATGATATTGAATATAAATTAGACATTCATTGATCTCATATAATATAGATTGCCTTGTAGGTTCTATGTGCTTAGGTCTGCAATAAACTAATTATTGAAACATTGACCTAAATTAATAACTTATTCTACAGAAAGGCAGATTTGACACTAATTGTGATAGTCCCATCATATTCAAGATATTATACTTTTACTGTGGGACCTAAGTTTTGGGGAAAATGCTTTATAATCCAGTAAAACAGTGACCAAGGCTGTAAGATGTCAGAGAATAAGATGGTTAAATGTCATATTTATGACAGAGTTAGCAGGGTAATTAGTAATTGTATTGACTTGATGTAATAGTGAGCTCTGTTAATAGAATGCACACTTTAGTCATAAGAGTGGAGTAGTAAGAGTTTGGACTCTTGAGATATCATGC
The DNA here is from genome assembly GCA_004024805.1 of Geosciurus inauris. NCBI lineage: Eukaryota > Metazoa > Chordata > Mammalia > Rodentia > Sciuridae > Geosciurus > Geosciurus inauris. The sequence continues at coordinate 61,244 of PVHX01011093.1, read as the reverse complement.
TTGGATTGAAACCTACATCTACCACTGAAAAGCTGTGTGGCTTTGAGTAAGTCAGTTATATTATGTTTCAGTGTCATTGTCTATAAAATAGTAAGAATAATTATATGGATATATCTGATACAATTGTTCATAGGATTAAATGAGTTAATATATGTAAAAACATTTAGGATAGTGAATGATAGATCATAAGTTTTCAGAATCTCTTAAATTTTGTTGTTTTTTTTTAAGAATGAGTACACTATTATGGGCTTTATGCTGCTGAATAATCAATAACTTGACTAACATCAGAGTAGGACTGATTTTCAAGTCTGAAATTTGTCACAAATCTGAGAGAGAGGATAAAATGAAGATGAAAAAAATTCACAATACGCTAAATTACTGGGAAAACCCCACAAAAGAGAATTTAACAGGGCTTAACATCCTTTTAATTGCTTTCTTTATTTCCTTTTAATGGCTTGTTATGGAATGTTGACCATATACCCAACACTCTAAGTTACATGAATATGACAGTGTTGATTCCTTCCCTACAGAACATTGTAATATATGCAGAATCAAGTACAGAAAGGAAGAACTAACAACATACTGTATTATGACTATTCTAAAAGTGCTGAGTTAACAGAAATGATGTATAGTATAGTATAGTATTACATCTAAATTCGAGGAAGTTTCATTCTCCTTTACTAGCCAGGCATTTTCAAGAGTTTTATATTTAGTTTTTTGTGTCAGATTTTAAGAAAGCTGTTGTTAATCCATAGAAGAGTCACAGCTGAATGACGAGTTTGGACAGAAGGTTGATTGAAGTATGCTTTGTGCCTGGTTTGGGATGAATGGGGGCAGAGGGGCTATTGTGGTGGACAAATAAGAAAGCTATCTCAGTATAAACAAAAAGTTTCTCTGGTTCAAAATGGGAACAAATCTAGAAGAAGTATAAATTCCAAAAACATTTATTGAGCACCTACTATAGCAAAGTATTTTGTGACACTTTGTGACACTCTGTAGAACATATTAAAAAAAGGGTTAAAGTCTTGGTATTATTGTCATTTGAGTTATATCAGCATAATTAGCATTATATAACTAATATTTAATTTGAATTTTGATGTATACTATAAAAGATACTCAGAGTACTATAAAAGTAGAAAATTAGATGTATGACTGTAATGGAAGGAATAAGAGATCAAGTAGTCTTTTCTGAGCAAGGGATATATAAATGGAGATCTAAAGGATGAATTCTTATTAGATTGTTGTAGAGGAGTGACGGGTAGCCTAAAGAGTGACTTACAGGTGGTGATGGACAGATGTTCCAGGCAGAGAGAAGTTGGTGCTTGGGAATCCAAAGTCTGGAACATTAGGCAATTAAAAGAAGGCTTGTGACTAAAATGAAAACAGAGGAGCAATGACATGGGATTGGGATGGTGAGGTTCATGATATCCAGAGTAACTCATATTAACTTTTGGTCAAATTAACAATAAAGTAAATTAATATAAGACATGATTTCAGAGGCAAAATAAAAGAAATGTTATAATCTATTTCAATTATTTTTAATACAAGTACATTATTCCCATTGTATTAGATGATTGGCCTTATATTTAAGAATGCAAAACCACATTGGATGAAACTGGAGAGATATGGGAATTAGCCTGTTTTATCAGAAATACCTCCACATATATTAAGAGTAGTTCATTTTCCCAAATTTCTTTCTAAATTACAGATTCATAATCAGTTTTTTCCTCTTTCTTCTTCTTTCCTTCCCATCTTCATATTCATAAGACCGTATCCACCCATTTTTATGTGGTTTCCAAAACATGACAAAGGGAAGAAATATAATGCAGATATCTGATTTAACATATTCTTATAAATTATCATGTGTATATTGTGTTGTTGGAGTCTACATCAGAAAATTATTATGTACATTTCTCTATTTCTAAAGTAAGTAAACTTCTTTCCAAATATAAATAAAATTTTACTTATTTCATACTAAATTTTTTTCACTCTTATAAGAATTTGTTTAAATTTTTATATTAAATTCATACCTTAATCTAAATAAACCTATCTTACTAAAAGTTACAGGATAGAAATGATGGATGTGATATTGTCTTTTTATATCTAATGTTACATTACTTTTCATAGGGTTGATGAGTAATATAGTGGTAGCAAAATAGATGATTTTCCTAGGAAAACATAATTTATTTTAATATTGCAAATTACAACTTGATAAATAAACATTTATGAGCATCTTCTGTGTATGTAGTTGGTTTCATGGGGCAAAAATGAAAAATGAGGCCAGACCTGTGTCTTTTACTGTCATGCCAAAGGCACATGGTCACACTAATAAAAGTTTAGTAGTGAAGTATATATAGCTATATGTCTTAACATGAACAAACTGCAATTTGTTTAATGAAATAACAGTTATAATCCTAAGGTTAAATCCTTTTGGTATTTGAGGAGCTAAATGTTTTAAATTACAAATTTGTGCATATGAACAACTAGTAATATTCTCAAATTCTCACTATTTAGTTAATAATGAATCTTATTGCTTATTCTTGGTTGTCATTTTATTGTTGTTTATAGATAATTTAGTTATTTTTGCTTTTTTGTCCACATTAATTATCATAGCCTTAGAGAGATTAAGCTCAAAAGCTTCAGTTTGGCCACATCTTCAGATTCTGTCCTACAGGTGTTAAGAACCTGAAATAGTTTGCATTTCATTTCCTTTTAATCTCTTAAGAAAATGCTAATAAGAAAAGCTGTGCTTATGAGCAGAAAGCAGGAGCAGGGAACAAGATAATTTACAGACTGTTTAATAACCTTGTGAGCAATTGAATGTTGACCATATAAATTCTATGTAATATCATTATTGTACCCAAGTTGGCTGTAAAAAGTCATAAAGGATAGAAATCTAGACATCTATTCTCTAAATAAGTATTTGAATGGAGATCTTATCATAGCATATCATTTAACTGGGAAGACAGAATTTTATTTAATTAAATGACTCATTAGTTGTATTGGAACCTTGCCAAATTATTTCATCATGGTTTGTGAAATGATAATTTCACAAGTGCCAGTGACAGTGACAGTCAAGATGTTGGACATTGTTTTCTCTTTTCCCATCTGCTGAGTCACAAATCTCAGAGGATAGATATTATGGTGAGTCAATCACACCTTGGAGTTTGTCTTACATTTACTAAGCAACCTGATTAAATTTGGGGATAGGCCATGCCTATACACATAATATAATGAGCTTATTGCTTCCTTGCATTGGTTTTCCTGTTTGGTTCCTAAAGCCATCTAAGAGCTAATGGAATAATTGCTGTGTAAGTCTTCAATGGGAGATAAGTTTCTGTTAATCACTTCATTACATCAAACAGTCTAGTTAGCACATGAAGAGGGGATGAAGACAGTGATTGTGTGTTAAGCTTCAGGGTAAGTAGCTAATCAGAGCACTGTGAAAAGTTCTAAGGAAGTTATGTGCTGCTTGGTTCTCTGCAATGACTGACTTTACAGTCTTCTTGCATCAGAGAATATGCAAAATTTTTTTCTTATATACAGTACTAGCTACTTTGAGGGAGCAATTTTTATATAAGAATTTGGTTGCCATACTATTCTTGATCCATCCCCACTTATTTGTAATCTGTTTCAATCCTTGGGTCAGTATATTTTTGATTTACCTAATATCATCCTTCATGGTTTGAGATATCATGCTTAATTTTCCGTGAACATTACAAGTAGTACAGGGGTATATCTGGCTCTAAGACTCTTTTCAATATAAATTTTCTGAAGTTGTGTAGGTTTGATTATTAAAATCACAACCTTTGTTTCTAGATTCAAACCCTGGCTGGCTCTACTACTATAACTCTTTGGGCTTCTATTTGCTTCTCTATATAATGGGACTAACTCCCCTCAGAATTCTCCTTGAAATATAAAAAGGAAGCATGAGTTATCATTGTTCTTGGCTCATAATAAGTTCTCATTTAATAGTAAATTTCCTGTTATTAAAAGCTATTCAAACCTTCACAGTATGATAGATTAGATGCACTCAGCACCCACCTGCTTCTTCAGGAGTGAGAATTAAAATAACTGGAATGTCACTGCTCATTGAGGAGGAAGAAAGTTGGAGTTTAATAGCAGACAGAGTTCAGAAAGCAGAATAAAAGATGAAACAGAGAGCCCAAGCATCAATTTTGGAAGGTGTAGCAAAGGGAGGCAATTGACCCTTTGGCTGATGTAGAGGGGGAAGAGGGAAAGTCCCATTGAGCATCACTGGCAAAGGATTAAGCTCCCTGAAGAAATAAATTCTACACAGTCAGTAGCCCTATTGTTTACATAGTTAACTGACTACGGAGAAGTTCTCTACACTTCCCAGTATATTCCCATGGTGTTATACCTGGAAGCCATCATGAGAAGCGCCCTATTGTCTGCATTTATTGCTTTAGGAGTCAAAGGCCCTTGCATTTTCCTGTCTCTGGGACTCCTAAGTTTACATCGCTGTCCTGTCCTAAAGAGGGGAAGCCATAAAAGTTACTTTGGCAAGGGAAATACTTTGACATAAATGAGCTGAATCCTATGTTAGGAGGAAACCAGACTTCAGCAGGTAGGGGAAGAGAAGGTACTTCCCCTTGAAATCAGCAGTGGGACAGGACAGCTATCTGAATCTGGAGAAGTAGGCAGTTGTGTGTGAGTGTGCAAGGGCCAGGACTCAGAATACCAGAATTGTGGGCGTATCAGGCAGAACCCATTGCCATTCCTATAGCATAGATCCTTAATAATCCATTACTTCTCTCTACCCTTGAGGGTACATGAGGTCACAACACAGAGCTAGTGTTTTGCCTGCCCTCTTACCATGTAGCACGAACATCTCCAGAGAGAATCTCTGGGGAGTTCCATATACTGCCTTAGATACTTAACACAATGGTATTTGAGGCTACCCTGCTCTCACAGTGCATGACCCAAACAGTCCCTGAGAGAATTTTTATCTGAGAAGCTCTGCATTCCACCCCACTTTGTTCTAGCATGCAAAGCAGCTGAGAGATATTCCAACTGACTCCAGCCACAAAGCACTCCTGCTAGTTCCCAGACAACCATAAGAGAGGAAAAGAGGGCGCTGATTAGCACCCATCCTTTGCTCTGTCCAAGGGTGCACAGCCTGAATAGAACTGCAGAGAAGCTTTGTTTGGCATAGGCTGTAAATATCCACTCTTGCCCGCTCATTTGAGTATCATAGTGGAGAGGAAATGTTTATATTTTATTAATACTTTTCTGTTGTTACTGTTTTATGTTTGATTTTTCTCCTTTTTCATCTTTTTAATAGTTCTTTCTTATCCTCTTTTTTCACTTCTCTCACTTTGTGACTTTTCTCCTGGTATTTTTTATTCTCTCATTAATTTCAATTTTATTAATTTTTAACCTTTTATTTTATATTATTTTCTAACTTTCTTTTAAGTTGTTATTGGTGTTGCTGCTATTGTTTTATCAGGTTTTCACTTTATTTCTTCATCTGGTCTTTCTTTTATTTTTCCCCCTTATTCTTTGTAGTGCCAGTACTTTGTAGTGCCAGTGCTATAGGAATGGCACTACTAGCCCAGTACTTTGAGCAACTCAACTGTGTATTCAGCTGCTGGGTTACAATTGCAGCCCAGTTGAGAGGAATTAAACCTTGTTTCATCCATGACCTTATCATTTTCATACCTAGGTGGGTACTTCAACTTAAATAATAGAGGCAATAAAAGCCCCTAGGGGACAACACTATCCCAAATAGGTATGCAAAGGGTGGTGGATCTGAAGTCCCACTGTGAACAGTCACCCTATAGCAGGAGTAGAGATAAATACTACACAGTTGGGAGCACCATACCTATGAGACACCTCAACTATAGTCACTCCCATACCTATCAGATTACAGATTTCTTCCAAGACTGGAGGTGAGTGACACAGAGGGGAAGCTGTGACCTCAGCCCCTACTTGTTCCTTTGAATGACCAGAGATGTATCAGTGTCTAAATTGAGTAAAAAAACTCTGGCTCCGTCAGTTTAATTGGAATATCCAATAGCAGAATTGGGTTCAAGTACTAGAACCATTATCAATAGCGCCCAAAGAAACCTCTAAGACCTGATAGAGGCTTCCATCCTGTTATAGTTTGGATATGTGGTGTATTCCAAAAGCTCATGTGTGAGACAATACAAGAAGGTTCAGAGGAGAAATAATTGGATTGTGAGAGTCTTAACCCAATCACTGAATTAATCCCTCATGGGATTAACTGAGTACTAGAGGCAGGTGGGGTGTGGCTGGCATATGTGGTTAATTGGAGGAACGAATGGCTATAGGGTATGTATTTTGTATCTGGAGCTGGAGTCTCTCTGGTTCATGATCACTGTGGTGATGTGAGATACTTCCCTCTGCCACACTCTTCTGCCATGATGTTCTGCCTCACCTCAAGCCCCAAGGAATGGAGCTGGCCTTCTCTGGATTAAGACCTTTGAAACCAAATAAACTTTTTAAATAAACTTTTTCTCCCCTACATTTGTTTTGGTCAGATCCTTTAGTCACAGCAACAACAACAACAAAAAAAAGCTGATTAAAATACATTCTCAGTGTAGAAGTAACCAAAAATGGTGTATCTCACATATTGTGCTGTCTATATCACCCCTGACTGAACAACCAAAGGGGATACACTCTTGTAAGAGTTGCAGAAAAAGCGGGTACCTTAGGTGCTGACATAGTAGACATTATGTCACAACCCAGTAATCATAGCCAGAGAAGTCAAAGGAAACCAGGGAACCTACACTATGAAGTCCAATTGGAATGAAACTCAGCATTGTATTAGAAATCTCTATCCCAGGACATATCTCCAAGAGAAGGTTGTTTACTAAAAAGACTCTCACATAAAATTTGAAGAGATATCTATCCTAACAGATGCACAAATCTCAACATAGAAACATAAATATTTTTTTAAAAAAACAAGGCAATAAGACACATCCTAATGTTCTTAATTCCCTAGTAAAGGATGCCAAAAATACCAAACTGGATGAAATAGCAAAGAATTTAAGTGAATGATTTTTTAAAAGCATAAGGAAATCCAAGAAGATAAAAATGAACAGCTGAATGAATTAAGGGGAAAATTCAGGGTCTGAATTAGCACTTAAATATAGAAGTAGAGATTTTGAAAAAGAACCAAATGGAAATCTTGGAAATTAAAAGCTCAATAAATTAGGCAAAAACTAAGTTGAAAGCCTAAACAATGAACTAGATCATGCAGAAGAAAGACTATTCAAACTTGTTGATGACACTGTAAAAAAAGCATATTCAGGAAGCATAAAAAAATGATAAAAAATAAAGAGAAAACACAAGATCTCATTAAAAAGCACTTAAAGATCAAATGTCCAAATAAACAGCATACCAGAAGGAGAAGAGCTACACAGTAAGTATGAAGAAAACATATTTAGTGAAACAATAGCAGAAATTTTTGTCCAAAAATTGTCTTGGGAAAGACATGGATGTTCAAGTATGAAAGAAATATAGAGCCCCAAACAGACATAACCAGAAAAGAACCTCTTTACAACGTATTATAGTTAAAATAACAAAAGTTCAGAACAAAGAATATTGAATGCTTCAATAAAGAAGAGTCAAGTTATATTTAAAGCAAGCCCACCAGAATAACAGCAGATTTCTAAATAGAAACTAATAGTCAGGAAGGCACAGAATGATATATTCAAGTAATGATAGAAAAATAACTGCCAATCAAAAGTACTATACCCAGCAAAGTTATCATTCAGAATCAAAGAATAAATAAACACCTTACAAGATAAACATAAAGGAATTCATGACCACCAGACCAGCATACAGTAGATAATTAAGGGAATCCTTCACCCAGAAGAGGAAGAAAAAGTTAATCACAAAACATAGGAAAGAATAAATCTCACTAGAAAAATAGACATACAAATGATAAATAGAAAAGACTTAAATATTATCAAAATACAAAACCATCAAAAGTCCAAGATGAATAATACAGGAAGCAATGAACTTGGCAAAGCAATACAGAGAAAATCAACAAAATTACAGGGACAAATATACACCTTTCAAAAATAATCCTGAATTTAAAGGGCTTTAATTCTCTGAATTAATTGAGTGGATTAAAAATCATGACTGGGGCTGGGGCTGTAGCTCAGTGGTAGAGCACTTGCCTAGCATGCACGAGGCACTGGATTCGAGCCTCAGCACCACATATAAATAATAAATGAATAAAATAAAAATCCATCAACAACTAAAAGAAAAATTTAAAAATCACGACCTACAAGGAACTGAATTAGAGCAAGATATATATTCCATGCCTTTAGAATTATGTCAAAATGCATTCTACTATCATGTATAACTAAAAAGAACAAATAAATTTAAAAAGCATGACCCAACTACATGCTGCCTGAAAAAAACTCAACTACAAAGACATACACAAACTGAAAGTGACAGATCAGAAAATTGTATTTCAAGAAAATGGAGTCCAAAAGCAAACGGGAATAGTTATATTTACATATAACAAAATAATGTTTAAACCAAAATCAATCAGAAGAGATGAAGGCTAGTACACATTGATCAAGAGAACAGTTCACCAAGGAAATATAGCAATGATAAATATATGTGTACCATGTGTTGGAGCACTGATCTTTATGAAACAAACATTAATAGTCATAAAAGGCCAAATACAAAAATAAGAGGTAATTAGTCAATAGATCATCCAGACAAAAATCAGCAAATAAACATCAGAGTTATATTATACTATACAACAAATGGACTTAAGCAACACCTACAGAATATCCAATTTTGATAACTGCAAAATTACAGGTGTCAGTACTTGGAACTTTATTCAAACATATCAAATATCAGTCCATAAAGCAAACCTTAACAAATTCAAAAAATTGAAATAATTTTCAATTATTTGTATCTCATCAGATCAAAATCAAATGAAATTAGAAATGAACAGCCAGGGAAATCACAGAAATTATACAGATTCATAGAGATTAAACAAAACATTGTTGAACAAATACTGAATTGCTGAAGAAATTGGGAGAAATTAAGAAATTCCCAGAATCAAACAAAAACAGATATTCAACATAAAAGAACCTGTGAAATACAGCAAAAGTAATAGTAAAAGGGAATTTTATAGCATTGGTTATCTACAAAAAGAAGAGATCTCAAATAATATTCCAACACAAAAATATATGAAGTTGGAATAAAGGTATGAAGTTAAACACGCATTTGACCTACCAAAATTGGACCAAGAAAACCTAGAAATAGTAAAGGGATTAATAAAATACTGATATTGAATAAGTAATAAAAAGTCTCCAAAGAAAAAAGCAGTCCATAAGTATTTTTTGTGATGTATTTTACTAGACTTTTCAAAAAAAGCACTAACTAGGAAAGATAGTAGAATGAATTGGACATAACTTTCCTATGTTCATATATGAATATATGACTAGTGTAACTCCACATCATGTACAACCACAAGAATGGGAGGTTATACTCCATGTATGTATAATTTGTCAAAATACATCCTATTCTCATGTATTACTAAAGGGAACAAACAAAAAAAATTAAAAGCACTAACTCCAATGATTCTCAAACTTTTTCCAGAGAAGGAACCATTCTATAATGGCTAATTTGAATTGCCAACTTGATTGCATTAAGAGATGCCTATGATTAAGAGGGTTATGGGTGTGTCGATGAGGGTGCGTCCAGGAATGATTGGCATGTGTGATAGACAACTGAAATGGAGACCCTCCCTAAGCAGGACAACACTACCAAATCAGATGATGGCATGGATGGAATAAAAGTTGGAAGAACAAGGAAGCAACATCAGATGGACAATGTAGAGTTTATAAAAAGTTTAATAAAAGCATGAACAGAATTTGCATACAGTTTTCAGTGTTACTAGAAACTTTAAAGCCCATCCTCATTTGTTATATGGAAATCTGATAGAACACTTTTAAGTAACATAACCCAGGTTAGGAATGCAATTGTTTGCAGCTATCTGCAACTCTATCTAAACATGAGTATGCCTTCCTAATATATTCAGACCAATCCACATTATTATCTATATAAAGATTATTAAATCTAAGAATGAAAATTGAGTTTAGAACTCTTTGGAATACAATTTTCAGATTTGGTGAAAATGATAATTTTAAATATATTTAAGTAATAATTTTAAAGTGTAAGTTCATGTTTTTGTTATCTACTTGTATTCCTTACTTTTCCTGTTTAAAACTATCTCTGTGCTTTCTCCTAAAGTAAAAATATTTTAATAAAATTATAGAATATGCATTTTATTAGATTGAACAAAATATTCCTGAAAGTCTTAGGCTATATGAATATATTACTTTTGCAAATTTTGATGATAGTGAAACTGAATGCTCTGTAAACAATTATGTGATTTATCACTACGTATATTTTTGAAACTATGAATATCTTGAGCAAACTTTTTATTAGGTATAAAAAAATACTTTCTCGCTTGGGCCAATAATAGAAACACCAATATATTCACAAGCTTTTTATTTCTCAAAGCACATCTGTGGCTTGTAGCCAAGAATTCACTTTATTGAAGGGAGAGTTTGACAGGTAGTATTGAAGTTATAAACACTTTGAACTCATTGCAGTATCTCACCATAGGAACCACACTGTCACTGAAGACTCTGTCTACAAAACCATCATTCCTACAATTATTTTTACCTCTGCCTTAAAACATTTCTTTGAGCTTTAAGGCATTTCAAAAGACAAGAGAAAGATGGGAGCTAAGGTGACTATAGGATTTCCTGAGTTCTGTGAGTGCTATATTGATACACAGAGCAAGATCAGAAAATTCAATATGTACATTTCAACTTAAAATGTTGGTTGATCATCATGATAATGATTTTATCAAGAATTTTTGTGGGCTGACTTAAGTTATAAAAAGCATTTAAGATTACACATTCATGGGCCTAGCAAACATTTCCCTTTTCTCTTTCTCTGGCTTTCTTGCCAACTTCTTTTTAGATCAAAGACAACTGAGATTGCCACTTCAAAAATATTATGAAACAAATCTAGCAAAGAGTGATTGGTAGTCTACACTAGGTATCTGAAACCCATAGTGGTTACGTAGGTACCATTCCTATATGAAAAAGCCAAGTGTAAGGTTGTATTCACATTGATCTGGAAAACTTGACCCATGATCACAAATGGCACAGTGCACTGAAGAACTCCTACCCATCAGTTCCCTATAGATGAGCCGATGCTCCTGATGGGAATATCTTCCAAATTAGGAAATGTTTGAGGTAAAAAAAAATCCATTTGGAAATTCTCCATAGTAATCCACCTAAAAGGTGCCTATATCCTGGACTAGTGATAAGGAAGATAGAGGAATGAATGGAGTTTATTGATGGTATTTAAGAAACAAGTAGATAGGATAAGAAATTGAAGTATACTAGGGTGATTACTATGATAATGTCTTAAGTAATTGAATAGGAAATGCAGTAAAAATAACAGTGGGGGGATGTGGAATGATATAGTTTATTGGAGTTAGCAAATTAGTAGTTTTGGCAACATTTGAAAGAGCAACTTTAATGGAATAGTGAAAGTATGAGAATGTTTATCCTTTCTATGATTGTTGTGGAAAAGATTCAGAAATAGATTGTAAGTAGAGAGGAACTGAATAGCACTGAACACATTTACAAGTTGGTGGGTAAGGGTTAAAAATGAAAATGTGTGCCTTAAATTCGTTTTGTGTTTTCATGAGGTCAGGGTAAATTGTCTTATCCACCATTCCCTACCCTGTGATTGACACACATTTAGTGTATACTGTGAACTCTTGAGATACTGGAAGAAACACAGTGCCTATTCTTATGAACAAGAGTGGAGAGACCAACCACTCACCACTAACAATTTTATTTAGTTGTAAAAATAAGTGGTTGTCTGACAGAAACATGGACAAAACTGGTTCTATCTTGGGTCCCATGGAAAAATTTTCACATACAATAATGTTTGTTCAGTGTCTACTTTTACTCGGAAATAGAGCTAGAACTTTCTGTCATTCCTTATTCATGGACATTTCTGTAGTATTTAGGAGGTATTGGAGCCTGTAAGTATAAATTGAATTTCAATAATATTCTAAGACTTATGGGTAGAATACTTACCAGAAAGAATAAAAATAGCAACCCTTTTTCCCTAGATTTGGGCTTAGTTATCAATGTTACTAATACTTATAACAACATAATAGCAGTTTATGATTTTCAGAGTACTTTGTGCTTATGACTTATTTGAAGGAGATGCTAGGAAAAATGAGCAAGGGAGTGAAAAAGTAGGACATGAAAATCAAGCAATAGAATATGTTTCAATAATTATCACTATTGGCAACTGGGGCTCAATCCCACTGGGAAATTTTGGGAAATGAGGTGGAACACATGGCTCAGAGTTATCACTAGAAGATATAAGGATGCTGGAGGATTTATAAACCAACTTCAGGTGGTCACTGGCTGAAGGATTATTCGGAAAGAATGTAAATTCAGTCCCTGGCAACCTCAAGTAGACCTGGCAGGTGGAAATTGCACCAGTGTGCATTGAAATGTGAGGGATCAAATGGGACAGGCAGGTTACTATGAGTACCTGCCTAATGGGTCAAACCCAATTAAGTATTATTATTGATTTCTTTTCCAATTTATTCCCTTTTGATTGTGCTGATAAGTTTCTCATTGAGTTGCCTGCATATTCCTTTCTAATGTTTTAGGTTTTGACTTTGCCTAGATGCTTAAAATTATATTATTATCTCTTAGTTTTCCCTGCCCCCTAGATTTGCTCTTTCTATGAGACATCTTGACCCACAATATTTTCACTCCCTCCATCATCATGGCCCCTGATTACTGTTCAACTCCTTGTTGTAATGAAATCTTTGGGCTTCTATTACTTCTTTTGTTCTATCAGTATTCACATTCTGATAGATAAAGATTATTTAATCAAATATTGGCTTTATGTTAGAACTGAATAAATACACAATTTTTTCTTCTAAAAATCAAAGAAATAATAGAAAGTTGGATTGTATCATGACTATAGTATGATAGGAGATAGAAGCAGTAATGAAAATGGCAGGATGGAGGATTCTATCCATTATTAAATGGAAGGGATGGTAGCCAGATAACCAGGTCATCAGGTTGGCATAAGAATGGCCACTTGCAGAAAAACAAAGGCCAGGACATTGAATATGCCATTAGTTAGAGTTGTTTCTGGTCAAGAAATTCAGGCTTTTGACATGGAGTACAAGTTCTGAAAATATAGTAACATAAAATTGAAGGGATTTCAATTTTGATTTCACAAGTTTATTTGGAAAGTTCTAGGCTAGTTTTTTCATAAAATAGTTTTATTGAGACATAATTTACATATCATAAAATTTATTTAAAGTGTACAATTTATTGTTCTTAAAATATTCACAGGACTGTACAGCCAGATATTTCCTGGGTGTTATGACTATTAGAGATACAATAGAAGCAATGGACCTTCCTTTATGCACCTTGGTACAAACACAAAAAAAGAGTTTGAATATAATATTAATTTTAGGCTTTACTGTTTGAAAATGAGGTGAAACTGTAGTATCTTTAGAATCCTGATAATGATGGATGACAAGAATTTGAAGAAATACACTGCAGATGTGTGAAACTATGGAGTCCAATTATAGATAAGTAGTTGCTCTACTCATCATCTCATGAAAACATGTTTTGACTTAGAAATGTCAGAGCTGTTGCCCTTAAAAGGAGTCATGTTTATTTATTAAATCACTTTGTTGTAAAAGGGAAATAAATTTAGTGACAATAATAGCTGGTTAACTGTAACCATTACTTAGATTTTTTTCTATTAGGTTATTATGATTTTTAATAATTCTGTTACACTAGTACATGCAACACAGAGCACCAGTCTCCTTAGCACATGAAAGAATCAATTATTTTTTAAAAGCTATTCAATATTCTAGGTTGCCACTACATACACACACATATACCCATATGGGCATGTATATGGTCATACAAGCTCTCATATACCAGCATGCTTGAATTTAAAAAAAAAAAAAAAAAACCTCTGTTTTGAAGTCATAAAGAAGATGATTTTAATCCCAGAGCCTCTATTTACTCACTGGCTGATGTAGGGCATGTTTTATAAACACCTGGAAATTCATTGCTAATATTGGGATAATAAGTTTTACCAGTAAGTTTATGAGAAGGATCACACAAGTAATATTTGAAGGAACTTAAAAGAGTGTCCTGTATATGATAAGAGATCAAGAGATAGTAAACACATACACATTTGTATAATAGAGGTTTTCTAAGACTTTTATCTCCTTGAGAAGAAGAGATATGATACAAATTTTGTGCCACAGACTTTATGCTTTTCTAATATTCATGTATTTTATGAATATAGTGCTTTATATGTAATAATAAATGACTAAGTGAAAAGTAAAAATTCATCTCAAATCCCTAGAGAGATAAATATTGTTAATATATTTGTAATCATTTCTTTCTCTCCCTTATATATATAGCAATGTGTTTCTTTTCTGATCTATAGGATGTATTGATATGAAAAAAGCCCTCTTTTAATGACATCTTAAAATTTTACCTCTTATTAAACACATTGTGTATCATCACAAAAACAATTCTGTCTTGATATCATTCTCCCCATATGTCAGGGTAGGTTGCTTATGCATCCATAACAACAACAACAAAAAGTATCTCAGGGACTCAAAGCAATGTAATTTATTTACCACCAGTGCTTTAGGTCGTTGAAAATTGGTACAGACCCCAGTTCATTGTAGTCAGCTGAAAGACACAGGTGGTGGGGAGGGAAAGTAATCTCAACACAAACTGAGAACATAAGAGAGCACATAAAACCACATGATATGCCACAGATCTTCCACTTGGAAGTGGAGCACATCATGTCTGTTCACATTTCACTTTATGAATCAAGTCATGTAGCTATATCAGAGTTCCAGTGAGCAGAATCAACAATGATATAAGCCTGGAATTAAAGAATGGAATTTCTGTTGAATGACTTAATGATAAATACATCCCTTAAAGCAGGGGTTCTCACACTCAGACATGCATCAGAATAAACTAGAGGCTTGTTAAAACACAGAATGCCAGCATTTTCTCCATTTTCTCTCCTTCCAGTTTCTGATATCCTGTGGGTGTACAGTATAGCCAGAGAAATTGCTTTTTTTTTTTTGTACTGGGTATTGAACCCAGGGGGGGATGCAGATCCACATCCTGAACCCCCTTTTATATTTTATTTTGAGACAGGGTCTTGCTAAGTTGCTTAGGTCCTTGATAAATTGCTGAGGCTGTCCTCAATGTTGTAATCCTCCTACCTCAGCCTCCCAAGTCTCTGGGATTACCATGCCTAGCTGAGCAATTGCTTTTCTAACCAATTCCCAGGTAGTGTTGATACTGCTGATCTTAGGAACACACTATGAGAATCACTGCACTAAACTAAAATATTTTTTCATATTATTCTCCAGTTTAAACACTTCAGCAATGTCACTAAGATTGATGATAATCACATTTTGACCAAATATTTCTCAATATCCAATTTTATTTCAATGTTTATCTCCATCTCCAACCACTGGTATGTTTATAATTTCCTGAATTGACTTTAGTATCTTTCTTCTCCTGTGCCAGTTCAATTGATGCATCTATCCTCTAGGTAAAACGTTTATGAATCAGTCTAGCTAGAAATATTACCTGGACATTTTCCAAAGTTATTCACACCTTTCCAATGGAAATGATGACATGTAATATTTTATTGTAATTTTATATTTGTGCTTTCTCTCCAATACTCATAAACTGCTTGAAGGCATAATATCTCTCATAGCAATTTACACAAAATGAATATTAAAATATTTAATTTTTTAATTAGTGATTTTTACCTAATTTGGAAAAGCAGAGGCACAGTTATGTGATCTAAGTTTAAATCACCACTCTTGTCTCAGAAGGTAGGTAAGTGGTAGGTCCTTTAGCACAGGTTCCAGAGCTACACTACCTGATTCAAAGCCAGTTTGGCATTTTTAAAGCTGTGTACCACTGTATAAATTTCATCACCATCTCATGCCTCCTCCTTTTCTGGAAAATGCAGGTGACAATTATATCCATGCCATAGGGCTGTCAAAAGAGTCAAATGACTTAGTTGTTTAAAACATTTTATTTAGGGCATGGCTAGTTGTGAACACCCTAAATTACTGTTAACCATTATAATTATGAATGGTGTCTTCCACCTAAAGTATTATATTTCCTTAGGTGTCTTCCATCTAAAGTATCGTATTTCCCTATTACTCATTTTTCTCCTTAATCCCTCAAAATATATCTTCTGCCTCATTCATTCTATCAAAACTATATTCTCAAAAGTAACCATTTAAACTGTAATTGAATTTAAGGTAAATTTCACACCCTTCCTTTTGAAGATTAAACTCTAGAAATTGGGACAGTTTCCCAAAGTGATATTCCACATATGTCTATCTACCTCTCTCTATATATATCATTTGTGTTTGTATTATATAACTTATCTCTCCATTGGTTTCATTCTTTGTATTATTGTGCATATTTATTGAATCTTCTGTTATCATCTGTATGTTCCTTTGTGTGCAGAGATTTTCTGTCTCCTAGTTTTACCTCTACACATTTGACTTTAAAATCTACATTGTCAGTTCTACTTTGTTTCCAGCAGTCTAAGAAAAGAAATTTGACAGTTTGTGAAAATTGCAAATATTTTATGTGAGCTTATTATATACTCAGTACATTACTTTCAATTTCTTATATAATTTTTACTACTACTTTTGTTAAGAGCTAGACTCTGTTACTTCCACATTTACAATCGAGAAGCAATGTCTTGAATAGAGAGATAACAATTTTCTCTAGCCCCACTGGATTCTATCTGCAATACCACAAAAAAAGTAAAATAAATTTTTAAGAAAGAATTTTCCCTTAACAAATGGAGAATTATTAAGTAGGAATGATTGGATTTTAATCCAGGACTAACTTCAGAGTCCAAATACCTAATCAGTATTATTTTAGAGTATTTACATAGACACTTTCCCTTCATAATGAATGATGATTTTAAGAGCAGCAAGGATTGTCCATCACCCAAAACCCAATGTATCTTTATTTCTGTGTGTATTAGTGACTTTGTCAGATACCTAGAAAAGGAAATCCAAACTTCTAACAAGTCATTGAAAAGTCTTCATGTTCTTGGATTATGTTTACTTCTCATTTTTCCCCATGTTGTTCATCAGGTCCAGTCAAATAAGCTTAATTATAACTTCCTATAATGTCTCCAGGCTTTTGCTGTTATAGGCCTAGATGCCACAGTATTAGCTCCCTACGAAGCCCTAGCTAATGGTTTAATTTTCCTGAATTTCTAGTTACATCTTATTAGATACCAGATAGAATGTTTTGCTTCCTAATTTTCCCACAGCTAGGATTTACTCCTATTCTTTTTCTGTTCATGTCTAAAAACAAATTCTGTATCTCCTGTATCTCTCATATTCAAATCTATTCAACAAAAACTTTTACCAAAAGACGATCTTCAACATGTGTCTTCACTATTCAAAATATATGGTGGCTGCACATTGCCTACATTAAAAAATGCCTAACTTAGCAGTCACCAATATTTTTCATAGTCTTTCTAGTTCTGTTCTTCTTCTAGGCTTATTATTACTACATTTTTAACTTTACTCATGAGGCAGACTTTTTACTGTTTCCCAAATGTGATTCCACTTTTTGCCTATCACTCAGGGAAGCCTTTCTTCTATATAATTCTTATTTAAGCACTCGGACATTTTTATAAAAATTCAAAATATTCTTGGGCCCTACTTTGTTCTTCCCTTGCATAGGTTAGCTTGTGGATCTGACTACTGCAGTTTTCCTAATCTAAAAATATGATTCAATCAGCTGCAAATATTTAGCCAACTGTTAAGTATCAGTCCTGGATTATGTTCATATAGAACAGAGGCTATACTATACATGTTTTCACTTTACTGTAGTGCTTAGACAATCGATTATTATTACATAGTACTATGATGGTTTTTTAAGATATGTCAAATGCCCTGCTGAAATGACATGTTTTTGTTACATAGGGAAGTTAAGGGAATCACACATATATTTAATTAATGAACAAACAATCATAAAATATATTCTGTTGAATTTCTTATGAAAAGCCTTTGTGAAACAACTGTGCAAAGATGCAACTAAAGATGATCCTATATTAAGCTTGGTATATTTCTTTTTTTTTTTTTTTTGCAGAAAATTAAGGAAAGGGAATCTGTTGAGATAACCTATGAATCTGTGGAAAAGTTAAAGATAGATTGGAGAGAGTGAAAAAAGATAAGATGTGGAGGTGGATTCTTGAAGAATCACTTTCCATGCAACTCACCACAATTCAGCTTTTGAAATGAGACATACTAAAAATATATAGAAAAATAAGCCAGAATGTTCACTAACATGAAATAGCTGTGAAGCTAGCAAGCTGGATTAGTGGTTGATTTTCTATTATAAGAGTATAATCATACTCTTATAATACTTTCTGTTATAAGAGCATATTTGGTAGCATTACCTTCCCAAATATTAGCACTTGCATTAAAATACTGAAAATAGACCAGGGTGTGGTTGTACACACCTGTAATCCCAGCAACTCAGAAGGATGGGATAGGCGGATCACAAGTTCAAGATGAATCTGAGCAACTTAGGGAAATCCTGCCTCAAAATTTAAAAAAAATTAAAAAAACAAAGGTCTAGAGATGTAGCTTAATGGCTGAGCACCCCTGGATTCAATTCCCATTACCAGAAACTAATTAATTAATTAGAAGAAAGAAAATATTGAGATTATCTGATTATTTACATTGCCCCTTTGCTAGAAATCTCAACTCCATAACAAATGTCCATTGACTTTTTGTTCATAGTTTTATCCTAGTACCTAGCACAGTGCCTAGATAATGCTAGACACTCAATAAATGTTTCTTGAATAAATGGGTGGAAATAACATCAAAGTATTTAAGTAGATCATCAAGGCCAGGCCTTCTTTAATTTATGAACTGGAGAAAGAGGAGAAGATGAAAGAGAGGAAAAGGGGGGTGGGTGGAAAGAGAGAGAGAGAGAGAGAAAGTAAGTTCCAATATGAAGTTTTCAC
Source organism: Geosciurus inauris (assembly GCA_004024805.1). Lineage (NCBI taxonomy): Eukaryota > Metazoa > Chordata > Mammalia > Rodentia > Sciuridae > Geosciurus > Geosciurus inauris. Next base: position 42,080 of record PVHX01011093.1, on the reverse strand, counting down.
TTAAACCAACAGGTTTTTTAAAAACATATAAACAGATGAGGAGCAGGGAAATGCTATTTCCATATGTAATGTATTTTTAAAAAATAACAGCTTTACTGATTGTCAATACTATAAGTATTACATTTTATCATAGGCCAAGGTGAAATGTATGATAAGACAAGTTTTGTTGCTAACACAATTTAACTCACCTTATAATTTTAACATGGCATTTATGTGATATACTTGTCTCTAAGTTCAAATAAATCTGCTATGTATAAGAAACAATCATGGATTAAATGGATTTAGCCTGCTTTGGGGAGAATACTGCTGTTAAACCTGTCACAAACTACAAAGGTTGTCTAGATTCTGTTTAGGAAAAGACATTTGAATATATCTTCCACAATGTATTCATTTAAATATATTTAATTTTATTGTGTCCATGTCCCAACATTGACCTGTATGTGTTTTAGATCTTTATACCCAATTGTTTAGCTTATACATATAATACCTATATGGCTTTCCCAGATGATCCTTTCGGGTGACTGGGAAACTTCCTAACAAGAAATTTCAAAGCTGTTTTACATTAAAATCACGTGTTTTTTGAATTTTATATCCCTAGGCAGGTTCTAATGTAAGCAGTATAAATGTACAAAAGTAGTCTATGTCATATGCCATTTGTCAGCCTCCAGTGAAGGGTAAACATTTATCAGCTTCAGTGACAATTCCTGCCTAACTGAGGACTGTCATTTTCAAAGAATATTGATAGAAGTCTCTCTTAGAAATATAAAATGCATGTGATTTACACACAGTGGAGAAATACAAGCTCATTATTTCTTCCTGACAGGTAATAATGCCCTTTATAAACCATGCAGATTTCATTACAAAAAAGTTATTTAATTGAAAATTAAAGTATGGTCAGTCCCATGTAGTACATTTTATAATATTTATATGTATTTTACAGCAGCCTAATTTTCTAGGTAAAAGTTAGTGGAAATATATCTTAAGGATATATGTGTGTGTGCATGCAAACACACACACACACTTATGAAAGCCTTATAATGTTTCAAGAGAAAATTATATACAAATATCTAAATTTTAACATATTTTTATTGCTATTGTGAGGGTTTAAAATATATATCCTAATTTGAGAAAGGCATCTTTGCAGACATTGTCCTTAAGAAAATATTTTTTCTAAAAGTGCAACATGGGAAAATCAAGTATTTTATTATTCACTGACAGGAACCAATTACATCAGTACAGGCAGAAACTTGATATAAAATATTAATTAGGGTAACTATAGAGGTGTAAATAGAGCCAAAATAAATTAATTTACTGATGGTCTTGTTAAATGCTTGATCAATATCAGAATTTAGAGTTGAAAATAGTTCTGCTCTATTATTTATAAATTCAATCATTCATGGGGAGCCATTTTATGTGTATATCTTGATTTTATATCTGAATAGTTTCTATTGCATTTACTTTGTTTTTTTAAAGAGGATTAAATGCAATAGTATGTGTAAAAATAAAGAGATAATGCATAATCTAAACCAGGATATCAAGTAGTGCAGAATATCCTCACTAGTGCAGATGACAAATGTGTACAAATTCTCTAACTCAATCCTTTTGCCAATGGAAAGTATTCCTGAAGCAGATCTTATTTTTTTCTAGTCTAGTTTAATTTTTAAAATGATACTATTACTCAAATGTTCTTTGACACATTGAACAAGAATCTATATTTTTGTAACATTCACAGATTAATTTGCTTATTACTTAGAGGAACCATGAATGCCTTCCAATATTTGAAGAGGTCATTTTGTCTCCACTATCTCCCAGATGGACAACTTCAACACTTATGCATATGGCTCACTTTTGATACACTTTATTAGCATAGTAATAACATTCCCTACATCTAGTAATGTTTAGAACACTAGTTTTTGGTTTTCAGTGCTCAGTTAAACCCAAGGATTCCTGCATGCAAGATACATACTCTACCACTGAGATATACCCCCTTAGGAGTAGCAATTAAATTGAGTGATTTCCAATTAAATAATGTTTGAATCCATGTAGTCCTCACAATTGATTTCTTTCCAGTATTAATTCTAAATTTTAAGTTGATCATATTTAATTATATCTCATTGGTTGTGATATTGTTGTTAAGACATCATAACTAGATTTTATTTTAAATAATAAGAGGTATTATTTCCAGCATAGTAACGTCTTTTATTATAATAGCTGTCTTTAAAATAAGAAACCATTATACAAATAGCATCCAAATCATTGACAAGATAACATTTAGTAGAAGCAATACAAATAAGAGTCATGGAATCCTTAACTAGATAGCACTTGATAAGGACAAGAGGCCATTCTTCATCACTCTTTGGGTAGAGTGTTCTGCCACTTGTGTGTTTTAAAATGTTATATTGTGCTACAGGTTCAACATTTTCTCTGTGAACTTATTGTGGAAGACATTGGCAAGCTACACTGAAAGTATGACATTGTCTTACATATCAAACTAATGATAATATCAACAAGGATAATCAATTTTTGTTCATTGGTTAACTTGATAACCTCATTTTGTAATAGATAGTTTATAGTAGTGTCATTTATTCCATGTAAACATAAGTTTGGGTAGGTTATTTTGTTATAGGAGGTGTATAACTTGTGTTTGTGATGAAAAAGCATGAGGATTTACTTAAAATATTAATTTAGGATAAGAGATAACATCTCTAATAGGAAATGCATATAATGCAGGAGAAAACTTTATCATTAAATATGTCAACATGTTTTAAAATCAAAACATACACTTCACCACTACACACACACACACACACACACACACACACACACACGGTCTGCAGTATTATAGATGTAATAAAATCATAGGTAATTTTGAAAGATAACTAGATAGATAGATAGGTAGATAAGTAGGTAGATAGAATGCTCATCAATGGGAATCCTTTCTCTATCCATATTATCAAATATAGTATATCAGAATACCTAGAACAATTTTGCATACCAGTGACTTCATTAGGAATGAAAGAAACCTTCCTGTTAACTACTTCAGAAAAAGATAGCAGAAAAATTTAGAGTCCAAACAAAGGATTAAAATTCTATTTTTTCTTTGATCTATTGTATTACAGAGATAAACAATCATAACACCTGAGCATCATCTTTGACTAAGGCATTCACTTTATGTTACATTATTTGTAGACTATGGTGGTAAATTTTATTTAATATTTACTAGAGCTATTCCGATCCCAAGAACAGGATTCTGATATCTGTATCTCTCTTTTTTAAAATTAAGATGCTAAAGATCATGCTGATAATTAACATAAGACAAAATGTATTTTATACCAATGACATTATAAAATTTTCTTTTATGATCAGAAAAATACTTGATATTGATTATAAGAATAGATTGGTGTTTTTAATTCATCATCATAAACTTAGAAAATTTGGGAATATGACTCAGTTATTTACTTGTGCTTACTAAGTCCTGTGGATCGTGAGACTTACTTAATGACTATATAGATATGATATTTCAAATGTCTTAGGATATGTGAGCAACATAGTTCAGCTGTACAATTTGATACATGTTTGTTCATTTTATGGGATGTAATATATTCCACATTGGTTTGATTTATTGTTAGAGAGTAAAATTTAATTTAACACATTTTCTTGCTAACTGAATTGTAAATGAATTATGTTAATAGTACCTCTGGGTAAAGGCCTAGACAAAATACATATGGTCAAAAACCATTTTGCGTGAAATAATCATATAAAAAGCATACTTTAGAGAACTACTCTATACTTGCATATTTCTTCATAAATCAAATTTATTAAAATGATAAGAACAGAATAGAAATTTATTTGGAGCATTTTAGCTTTAATGGACTTATAAATTAAGTTTACTTCACTCATTGTATTAACTTCATTTAGTTTTTGCAGATAGGAAATGTTCAATTTAATTTTGAAATTATTATTATTATTTTATTTTAAAATGTACAATTATTAATTGTATATTTATACAATTATGAAATGAGAAAATTAGTTCCAACACTTGGCAATTCAAACTGAAGGCATGCAAAATTTTACAACTAGAGAAAATTTATTCAATCAATTGATCAAACTAAAAAGTATAAAGTATGCTAATCATAACAGAGTAAGCATAGGGAATTCATCTTATTCCTTGTGAATCAGTTTTTCTCCTACTTTCTCCACCTAAGTAACTCTGTATGTAAACAAAGGAACCAAACTATTGTGTTATCAGGGATGTAGCTTCCCCTCCTATCTAAAGATACATCAATTAAAGATGAACTTTTAAAATGAAACACTTTAAACCTGGAAGATTATTAACTATTTACATCTCAGTCTAAATTAGAATACAAACATTTTACCTAGAAAAATAATTGCTTAAAGTCCATCCAGATTTGCCAAGATTTATGAAATATGTGTGTGTATGTATGTATCTGTATGCACAGATATGCACATTGTGTTACTGGGCATTGAATCCAGGGGTGCTTTACCACTAAGCTACATTCCCAGTACTTTTTATTTTGAGACAGTGTCTTGCTAAATTGTTGAAGATCTTATTAAGTTGCTGAGGCTGGCATCAAACTTGTCATCCTCCTGCCTTAGCCTCCTGAGTAGCTGGGTAGTTGGCATAAGTTTATACCAACACACCAGGCTTATTTTTAAGAGAAATATGACAAAGCCTTTAAAGGAATGAAATTCAGAACTTTAATTGATAACTTTATGTGGAATATCATTTGTATTAGAAGTGAAAAATCAAAACAAAGAGCAAAATGGAACAGGTAACATTTAATATTTTAAGAGAATTTCAGGAAACCAGATATAGCCACTCCTACCAGTAAAAGCAGAAATAATATATTTAGTGGTATTTGCTATAATTCGTTACCTGGTCCTGGGAAAAGTTCTTAATGGTCAAGGAATAGAAGGAAACATACCTATCTAGATATGCTGCAATAATTCTTAATAAAACAATAAACAAACCAAGGGTATTCCTCATTGTTTCTGTTGTTTAGTGCTTTTCTGGAGAACCTAGCCAATATTTTAGGGCAAGGGAAACAGAAAAATGAGGTGTAAACACTGGAAAGAGTGAATTGAAATATCATCTTTTGAAAACAACATGACTTTCTTATATTTAAAACCACTTTAAAAACTAGAAAATGTAAAGAGATAATAAAATATATCCAGCATAGTTATAAAAAGTTTTTATTTTAAAGTCCACATATAAGTGAGACCATCCAATAATTTTCTTTGTCTGGCTTATTTCACATAGTATAATATCTTCCAAGATCATCCATATTACAAGAAACAGCAGGCTCTCCTCTCTTTCTAAGGCTAATATCTCATTGGATATATATATAGAGAGAGAAAGAATAAAACTCTTTACAAGAGTAGGGTTGATCAATGCAGATGAAAATATAGAGGACAAAAGATAAAAATCAAATATGTAAGTTAAAAAGTTCAAAATCTAATGCACAACATAAGATCTGTGTTTAATACTAATGTATTGTTTTCAGGATTTTTGCTAAATTAGTAGATTATAGCTGCAAAATGGGTAACTGTGTTATAATGACTATGTTAATTTGTTCCTTTATAGTAAGAATTTTACCATGTACATATTTTACATTGCATTATATACCTTAAATATACATAATAAAATTTATTTAAAAATGAAGAGTTACAAAACCAATAGATTTCTTAGAAGTAGATAAGAAATTGTAAGGATTATTTGGAGAAATTTTAAGTTTATATAACTACATGAATAATGACATGAAGAAAGACATACATAATGAAAATGCTTGGTTCTTCCAAAATTATTCTATACATTGAGTTAGTCAATAAACATGTATACACAGTCATGCATATCTACATGAATTTGTATTATTTTATATATACATATATTTTTAATATATATATCACTTTAGAGGACATACCTGAACCCTAGCAGGAAACAGAATTTAAGCCGGGCACAGTGGCACACACCTGTAATCCCAGTGGCTGGGGAGGCTGAGACAGGAGGATTGAGTTCAAAGCCAGCCTCAGCAAAAGTGAGGTGCTAAGCAACTTGGTGAGACCGTGTCTCTAAATAAAATACCATATAATGCTGGGTTTGTGGTTCAGTGGTTGAGTGCCCACAGTATCAAGAAAAAAAAATAAAGAAATAGAATTTAACCTCAGTTGATTGAAATGAAGATAATTTTATTTAAAAAGAATTGCAGAGGAATATAGGAACAAATAAGTGGCAGTGATTGAGCTAGAAAGGAGCTATGGTAGGAACCAGTTGTTATCCCCAGGGCTTTCAGGAGTGGGGGAGAAAAAGAATGAAAAAAGGTGGAACTTAGAGCTGCACTAATATAGGAAATACAGTTGTTTTCAGACTCTGGCACTACACTATGCAGCTGTAAATCAGGAGAATTATAGATGAGAAATCTGTCTAGACTTTTCTTTATGTTTGAATCTCCAGCTGGTTCTTCCCATTGACTTAATGCAAACTGGGATCTGGCCAGGAAATGATCACAGGAGCTACAGTATGAAAGGGTCATCCACTTAGGGAAATCGCAAGGAAGAGCAGCAATGAATAGGGGTGAGCACACTAAAACTAAATCATGCAAAAGGCAAGAAATGCAGTTGTCAAGACAACTCTAAATTTATTTTAAAGGCAAATGCATGAGTATAGTCAAGAAATTATTTTTAAATAGGTGATTTGCTTAAGTAGATTCTATAACAAAACATTCTCACACAGTGTGAGAAATAGTTTAATCATATAGAATAGATATTTGACAAAATTCCCTTTCATTTACCAAATACAGTACACAATAATAGTGGCACTTTATATCTGTAAGAAATGGTAAGTTAGCTAATAAGCTAGACTGAGACCTTTAACTGTGGAAACCTAGTGCCATAACAAATCCTAAAATAATTTCCAGATAACAGTATTCTAAGTTGAATAGGGTAAAACTGTTAAAAATACTATGTCAAAACATAGTGGGATATTTTAATAGTATTAAGGTATTGTAAAGCCTACAAACTGTAAAATAAAAGACTGACATATTTAACAAAACAAATATTAATTTTTTTCTATGATGAAAACACCATTAAAAAGTAATAAAACATGACAGATTAGGGAATCATATTGATAATAAAAATGAATAACCTCACTATGATAAAATTCTCACAATGAATATTAAAATATATTTAAGCAAAGTATTTAAACAGTGGCAACCTATTTTGGTCAGGGAATCCACTTGAAAACTACCAGTAGTCAATGCAACCAATCTGGAAAGCAGTATGGAGATTCCTTAGAAACCTTGGAATGGAACCACCGTTTGGCCCAGCTATCCCACTCCTGAGTCTATACACAAAGAGCTTAAAAACAGTATACTACAGTGACACATCCAATTCTATGATTATAGCAACTTGATTCACAATAGCTAAACTATGGAACCAAACTAGATGCCCTTCAATAGATGAATGGATAAAGAAACTGTAGTAGGGCTGGGGTTGTGGCTCAGTGGTAGAGCGCTTGCCTTGCACATGTGAGGCACTGGGTTCGATCCTCAGCACCACATAAAATAAACAAACAAAACAAAATAAAGACACTATGTCCATGTATAACTAAAAAATATTAAAAAAAGAAACTGTAGTATATATAACAATAGAATATTAGTCAGCATTAAAAGGGAATAAAATTATGACATTTGCATGTAAATGTATGGAGTTGGAGAATATCAGGCTAAGTGAAGTAAGCTAATCCCAAAAAACCAAGGTCGAATGTTCTCTCTGATGAGTGGATGCTGATTCATAATGGGGGAGGGGCATGGGAAGAATAGAGGAACTTTGGTCAAAGGGGAGAGAGGGGAGGAGGGGACATGGGGACAGGAAAGATGGTGTAATGAATGGACATCATTGCCATAGATACATGTATGCCTGCACATATGGTGCGACTCTACATTGTGAACAACCAGAGAAATAAAAAGTTGTGCTCCATTTGTGTACTATGAATCAAAATGCATTCTTCTGTCATATATACCTAATTAGAATAAACATAAAATAGTTAGAGGGGAGTGTCACTGGGGAATCCCTGGGTCCTTCTGGAGCCAATGGTACCCTGCATCATAGGGTATTTCCCATCCTATAGGGTTTCCCTGGTCGCTTCTAGAAATGGTCCAGGGTAAAATCAGTAATAACAGTAATGACTCTCCTTTGAGGAAACTGCCAGGTGGTTTCTTGAACTGCCTGTTAATTTTGAAGTTCATGGGTAATGCATGCTTCTGTAGACTATCTCCCTAGCTTGCCACATTCAAAATGGAAACCACTTTTCTCTCAGCTGAGTCTCTGATTTTCCATTAAATTTCCCAAGTTTGTAAAGCTTTATCACTACCTAAACCCACAGTATTTTCTATATGTGAGTGTTCACCAGTAACTGAGCAGGCAATAAATCATGATATAATCTATGTTATTTTCAGAAAGAAAAGGTAAGTATTTAAGGTGATGGATATGCCACTTGCCCTGACTGGATTATTTCACACTGCATACATGTACTGAACTATTACACTGTTCCTCATAAGTATCAACAATTATGATGTGTCAAATAAAAAAAATACATGTTGTTTTACAGTAAAAAAAATTACCAGTAGCCAATTAAATTAAAAATAAGCACAACACTGCTAATGAATAATATAAAGTATGATATCCTGTGATTGTAAGAGTTCATTGAAAAAGGCTCTGTGTTTCTTTGCATGGAAGAACATTTTAAATGGGAGTCTGGCATTATCTTTCAAAATATGGAGTTGTATATATACTTGATCCTAATATTTTACATTAAAGAATCAGGTATTCCTATTCCTATACTCACATATATCTAAGAAAAACGTCTAAGGGTTTTCACTGAAACTTTTGTCATAGCTCTAATATGTTCCATACTGTGAAATGCTAGCCAGGGATATCTCTCCCATTGGATTGTAGCTGCCATAAAATCTGGGTCCAGGTTTGCTTGGGTTTCTTTTTAATTTTCTTCATTATTATAACCATATTGAGTAGTGTAATCCTTGACTTATGGTAGATACCCAATAAATAGTTGTAAATATATTAATAAATGAACTAATGCATCATTGAAAACATTTTAATATACTTCCTGTGTGTATATGTTTAAGTTTTAAAGCTATACTTTGCTGAAAACTTTTTGCCAGTCATTGTTCTGAATGCTGTAATTGCATGTATTATACTTGATTCTTTCAAAAAACCCCCCTCACTTTACTGATGAAGACATGAACACATGAAGAAATTACATTCCTTATCTAAACTTACAGATCCACTGAGCAATGGGGAAAAATTAGTTTTTATATTATCTGAGTACATCTTATGAAGGTATACAGAGAAATGAATGCATAGATGCATAGGTAGTGTACATGTAGTTTGATCAAATAAGTTAGATACATAGATAAATGGATAGATTGTCAGATGGATGGATGCAATATGCAGATATACAGATAGCATAGCATCTGCAAACAAGTGTTACCTTTAGACAGTGGGACTACAGTGTTCAAGAGTTACAGGGTCCTTTCATTGTTCAATTTATATATTTCTGTAGTATTTTAATTTTCTACTACAATAAGCATGTATTGCTTTTATAATAAAAACGTTTAAAAATCAGAGATTAAATCCAAACTTCTAAAATAGAAAAAACTGGGAGAGCTTAAAGATTAACTCTTAGAGCCAAGAATGTTAATCCAATCTACTTTCTCTCAGAGAAAAGTTTCTTATAAAAGAATAGACTCTCCATCATGACCAAAGTGGAAGCAGGGTACATTTGGTCAATCCAAGTCCAGAATACAAATAGGGACTGGAGTTGTGGGTAATAAGTCAAATTCAATAATGTAGAGTAATTGAGATAGTTATATATCAAGCCTTGGGATTTGCAATCATCAGTAGAGTCAGGGAACTTGGGGGAAAGATATTTGAGAGAAAAGGAGCTTTCAGGATTGAGAACAGTCAAAAGATGTGTCCAAAATGTGAATCATTAGCATTTAGCTTATCATATTTAACCCTTCTCTGGCCACAAAAGGCAGAAAAGAAATTAAAAAATACAAATAGGTAAAATAAATATCTATTAATTACAAGTAGCATGATATAGCAAATAAAGCCCTATCCTTTGTCTACTCATTCCTTGATGTTACTAGTCTCTAGTCAAAAGGGGTTACTTTTGAAATGCAATATATGTTTTTATATATTACCCTTATATTAGTAATTGTATTGTTTTTAAATGTGTGTATACCATGCCTAAATTTTCCTTTTTAACTGAATCATTCTCACTTTCATATCTCAACTTAAAAAATATTTTCAAATTGTCACTATTCAAGTCTGAGTTTTTGCAAGATGCAAGGCTTTCATTTGCTTGAATCTTCCAGACATTCAGATATGCAGACACTTAAGGAAAAGTTTCTGAAAAACACACCTCATCCACGTTCTAAGGAGTCTGATTTTCCCACCCTAAGTCTGAGAGTACTTGATCATATTTTTCTGTAGACATCAGTGAATATTATTTTAAAACATGTATTCTATGCAAACAACTGTGCTATTTTGTGGAGTATAAGTCAAAGTTTAGAGACAATGAATAAAACATTAGTTTTCCTGTGTCTTGAGTATAAACTTGAGTATTTTCAATCTGAATTAAAAATGTACTAACTTTGTCATCATCACTCGTCTGCTTCTTGATTAACCTGCAAATGCTCTCTAATTTAGAAATTAATGCTTCTTTATCACTTAAAAATCTGATCTAGTTCCTAGAGCACAAGATGTCCTTCAAATCAAGTCTCATTTTTGAATGTGTGATCAGTAATTTAAGAAAAACTTTTTCTGATACAATAAGGAACTGAAGCTCATTCTGCTTAACCTTGTCCAAGGTCACAAAATAAGAAAACTTGGATATAAAAACAAAAGTCTGTTTTTTTCCCACTTTAATCACACTGTCATTTAGTATGATTGTATGACCTTGTGTTTTTTAAAAGATAATTCCAATTATTAACTCACTAGAGTGATGGTGCTTAAATGAAGAAACAAATATTCCTTGTACATAACTGATGCTCAATGCAAATTAATCAAATGTGAAACAGACTCTCTTTCATATAATTTTGTAAGGAGATAAATATTGCCTTCTTTGCTATAGCTATAGTGCTTTATTACTCTTAACTATATCTCAGTTTTCAGATGGCATCTTACTCTGTGTCGATAGGTGTAGACCATAAAAATGAACCCTTATTTCCATTAAACATAGTTAGCTCTTCATTCACTTGTTTACTAATTGAACAACTATTTAGTATATACAGTGTTTTGGTTTGTGGCTAAACAATTTAGAGAAAGTTCCTGTCCTATGGTGCTTATACACTTATGTTTCTATTGACAATGGAGACATAGTCTGAGAAATGCATCAATAATTATCTGTGCCATTGTGTGAACATTATGGAGTATAATTGAAATATAATTACATGAATTTAAATGGTACAAGTCAATCACGAGTTATGGCCTCTTGATTCAATTAAGAGATGCCATAAGCACCATATGCATAAGACTATTGCTTGCATAACACAGAATACTGTTTTGTCATATTTTTATAAGTAGGAGTACACTTTAAAATAATGATCTAAGTATAGTAGACTAAATACATAAAGCAGTAACATATTTGTTTATTATCATTATCAACCATTATGTACTATACATAATTGTGCATGGTATGCTTTTATGTGACTGGCAGCACAATAGGTTTATTTACAGTAACATTGCCAGAAATATGTGAGTAATGTGTTGTGCTATGATGTTATGACAGCTATATTGTTAGTATGTGGAAGGAGATTCTTATGGGATCATCATCTTATATGTCATCCATTATTGACCAAAATACCCTTTTATAGCACATGACTCAATCATACAGAGAGAGAAAGAACAAGGAATGAATGAAGAAATAAACAAATTAAATTTGTGATAAGTAATGGAAAGGAACTAAAGTTAATGTGAAATAAAGCAAAGTGAACAGGCTTCCTGAAATGGGTGAAGAACAAATGCATCTCTGCGGAGGTGCCATATGATCTAAGACCTAGTGTATAAGAATGAATAAAAAATATAAAAGATGGAGAAAATATTTCAACTAAAGAGAGTAGCAAGTATAAAGCTCAAGAGGTATAAAAAGGTAAGGATCATGGCTTGGGTTGGATAGTAATAGTGAACATGAAAACAGGTGGATACACAATCCTTGTAAATACAAAAAAGACAATAATTGTAATAGACCAAGTGAGAGAATGCAAAAACAAAGAAAAATTAGGAATACTTCCTATGTTTACACCCTGACATAATGTATGAATGTTGTTATCATATTTGAAAATGTAGGTAAATGGAAGTCTAATGATTTTGCAGATAAGTGAGCCTAGTTTTGGATATAACAAATTTGAAATATCCCTACATATATTTCTTTTATATCATCTGTCTTGACCTGAGAGGAGAGATCTCACCTGGACATTTGTATTTGGAAATCAGTATTTTGGCAATATGGCAGAGTCAGTGTGGGGACATGAGTAAGTGCAAGCACTAAGATTAGATAACATCACCTAGGGAAGAATGAATGTAGCTAAAGAAGATCCAGATCCAACTTTTAAACCTCTTCAAAATTTTGTTTCATTTAAATTGTTAGAGGTAGAAGGAGAGCTTGGGAAAGTGTGGACAGATAAGGACAAAACCTGAAAATTTAGTGTCAAAGAAGCCAAAAAAAACAAAGTGGTTTAAGAATGAAAGAGTGCTACTGGGAGCTATAGATAAGATGAAGATAGAAAAACATCCATTAGGCTTGGCAAAGTTGTAGCCATTAGCAGAGTTGACAGAACAAGCTCTCTGATGTAGTATTATCTAGAGAAAAGACTGCTATGCTCATCCTCTTTAAAATATTGACCTTACTCACCCCTTATCCATTTTATTATTCTCTATGGCACTTAAAATCTGAGAAGCCTGAGAATTGTTTTTATTTATTGTCTGTGTCTCAAGTAGAATTTAGGCTCCAGGAAGGCAGGAACTTTAGTTTTCTTCCATGCTGTATTCCTAGCATCTGACAGAGTACCTGGCATATATTAAATGGTAAATTAACATGAATTGAATAGAAGGGGCATATAGGAAAGTAGATACATAGAATGTAGCTGAAACATTTGAAAAGTACTTTTGTGGAGAGAAACAGAGAAACAGAAGGAGATAGAAGAAGTGAGCAATCCTATGAATATTTACCATGGTATATTAGAACTAGGTCATATGTGTTCATGAGAGCAGATCGTTAACTATTCAGAAATTATGTCTGCAATTTGGTAATCCATTGGCAAGTTTAAATCATTTATATCTTGGAGCTTGGCAAACACAACAAATCAGGGATTTTGTTGATATTATTACTTGTTTCTTTTTGTTTTTCTTTCGGAAAACTAACTTACCAGTATACCACTGGTTGTTTAAGTTTTCTTTGCCTTGAATGTGGGAACTAAGAAAACATGTTTGTAGGGGATGGGGTTGTAGCTCAGTGGTAGAGCGCTTGCCTCGCATGTGTGAGGCCCTGGGTTCCATCCTCAGCACCACATACAAAGCAATAAAATAAAGACATTGTGTGCATCTACAACTAAAAAAATATTTTAAAAAAATAAAAAGAAAACATGTTTGTAAGCTGAGGACAGATTGATGATTCAATAAACAAAAAAGTTTAAAGGTACAAGTAAAAATATTTGCCTTTAGTTGAATGCCTAAACTTCAGTTCTAATAAGAAGAAAATAGAGATATATGTCAGTATTCGTGTCTTATGTATAAAAATGAGGGATTTTTGCTGATAATTAATTTTCAAACATCATACATAGAAATATAGAAAAATAACTCAGTTCTCTTATGAGTTACTATGTTCATTTATTCCACATTATACCTTCATTAATGCAGCATTTTAACACACATATATCAAATTCTATTTAATATTTATAAGGATATAATTTATTCATATTTAATATGTACATATTCTATCAAAATCAATCATTTGTGTTGTTTAATGCCTTTTTAAACATTATTGGTGGCATTATTTTATAGAAAATATTATACCATATTGTTTTATTTCAAATTTACTTGTTATATGATTTTTTATGTTTATTCTCTTTGTTCACTTGTACCTTTCTGCATCATTGCTTCACGTTGGATTATCTTTGCTTCTTTGAAGTTATAAATTGCATTATTTTTCATTTTGGAGGTTATTTATCATTTTTGCCTATTAATGTATTTATAATTTGGAAGTCCTAATTGCATTGGTGAAAGCCAAGAACCCCAAACTCATATTCAAATGAAACTTTATTAGTACTGTCAAAAGCAGACTATATTTATGTAATTTGAAAATGTATTAAAGTTTACCACTTGTTTATTTTAAGTTTCATCAGTATATCTCTACTTGTGTTTGGAAATGATACATACTCAGGTTGTTTGTCTACAACCTGAGTATGTATTTTTGATTTTAAGTTAGGTTATCATATAACAGGATTAGTTCAAGCAAAATTCTATGTCAATAATTATCATTTGTGAACTTTGTATATGATAGCATTTTGCTTAACATTGTACCCCTTCTTATGTAGCATATATATATGTTGCTGCCATGACAACTGTCCATGATAAATGTGTTGTAACTGAGAAAGTCATATCAAGGTTATATGCCATGAAAGTGGTCCAGTATTTCACTGATTCTTCCCTAAAAGTTAGGCAATAGAGCTAGTCTAATTATAAAAATGATGTCATGTCTTACACATGACATGCACCCCACAGATATTTGGTGATGGTATAAATGCATCAAAACTCAGAAATGACAATGATATACCAATTGTAAACAAATCATGACAAGTAATAAAAAATATATCTTGATGGCTGGGGATATAGCTCAGTTGCTAGAGTGCTTGTCTTACATGTACAAAGCCCTGGGTTCAATCCCCAGCAACACACATACACACACACACACTTCCTCTCTCTCTCTATATATATATATGTGTGTGTGTGTGTGTGTGTGTGTGTATAGAGAGAGAGAGCATTTACTCTACATTCATTTTCTCTCTTAATGTTGTATGCAGCTATTTGCAAAATATTAATATGGTTCATTTTGCAATTAAAAACTGGGACCAAAGGAAATGAATTTTATCACAATATCTTACCTTTAGTGGCAGGATTATGAATTGATCAAGATATGTTTGCTTCAGTAGGCTAAGCACTTCAATATGATATAAGGAAATTATTATAGTATTTGTTTCAAAAAAGGCTGATTTTTATGTACAGTTTCTGCCTCAAGGTAGTCATCATTAAGGCATTTGCTTCATAGCTGTTTTTATACCATGATGCATATTTCCAAATCCCAAAACATACCAGAGAGAACCGTAATAGACAATTGAATTTGTCACATGAAATAAAAATCCTCATTTGGACCCTATTATTTATCAACTATCATTTATAATATTGGAAAAATAAGGAATAGCAATAGAATGTTTTGTGTTAGTAAGGATGATAGGGGCTGGTATTATTTAATTTACTCCACTTTTTCTAGAAGTAGGAAAAATAAGTCAATTTGGTTAGATCAAAAGCAAAGCACAAAAACAGCAGGTGACAATTAAGGAAGCAGGGTTAAATGTCATTGCATCAAAATACTTCCTTCTCAAATGGAAACTCCAATAATTCTTCCCACAATCGGCTTGTAGAGCTAATTGTAAGAAAGTACAAATGTTGTTCTATCAATAGTTTTCCACACTGTCCGATCAGCTTCCACGTGTTAGGTCAGGCTAGCTTCTATTATGCTGGTTTTAGAAAATGTCTACTGAGAAGTTCTACGGTTTTAAAAGGCTGAGTATTTAAAAAAATTAAACATCCCCTCCCAGACCAATAGAGTATTGGAAGGGGAATGAGGAGTGGGAAGAGGGGTGAAAAATGGAAAATACTGTGGACTGAAATGGAGCAAATTATATTCCACACATGTATGATTATATCAAAATGAACCCCAATATTATATATAACTATAATGCACCAATAAAAAATGTGAAACATGTTCCTACAGGGTACACACTTAATGAGTACCTAGAAAGAAACAATTTTGAAATTATTTTGCATTTTGGAATTGAAAATTTAGAGAATATTTCATTTTGATTACTCACAGGACACCTTTGATCTTTGAAAAACTTTTCCACTTAAAAGTACTTTATGAAACTTGTACAGTCACAGCATCAATTGAGAATTTCCATTTAATTGATCTTTCCCCATGAGCTCCTATGCATTTTTTCTCCAGCATTCTAAGAATGTTTGATATGAACACTGTATAACTCCCATTCCTTTATAATTCCCCAAAAATAGCCCAGCAAAAAAATGCATTTTTGAAAGATAACTCTTTTATACAATGAAACAAAAAAAGTGATTGATAAGGATTCATTGGAAAGCAGTCATGTTTATTATAATTTGATCAGTACATATTGCATTCATGTTTTTAAAAATCATACTGTAACTCATGAATATGTATAATTATGTATTAATAAAAATTTAAAAGTACATTTAAAATAAAATTATTTATTTGTGATTTCCTTTCCCATTGGAATTGGTGTTCCATTAGAGCAGATCTCTGGGCTCATTTATTTACCTGTCTAACCTCAAAGTCTAGAATATAGCCCAATGAAATTTAGTAACTTGATAAATGTTGTTAAATATAATTTCAGCATCTCATAGTTTGAATATAACACATTTTATAATCAATAATATCACTTTCAGCTACCATTACTTATTAGATTGAATACATGTGGTTTAAGGTGTATTCGAAGAGCTATGTTAAGGATTTTTTGGTTAATGTTCAGAAAGCTGAAGTAGTTTTAGTTTATCTTCTTTTGTCAGTACCTGATTTCAATTTTTGCTTGTGTTTTACCATTATGTCCTAAGTAATCATTATGCTCTTTGGGCCCCCATTTTCTACTTATACCAAGATGATGGTAATACTTTTCTGTTAGCTGTACCATAAGCATATTGAAAGGAATAGTTGCAAGTTTAAAAGATAAGATGATTTAGTGTTTCTCATGGATAAATTCAAACCATTGCTTTTTAGTTTTATTACTGTTGTTATGAAACTGAATCATCTTTATCAATGCAAATTATGTTCATTACTATATTTTATGGTCCTTTAATGAGAAGCATTGTTATTAGATGATAAAAGCAACTACTTGGATCAGTGAATGAAATGCTAAAAATGAACTAATTAAAGAGTACTTAATCCTGTGAATGCAGAACATATATTACAGGATGTTCAAGAATTTAACATGAGAGGATCTGTGCAAATGATTTCTTCTTATTAAAATATATCAATTTGATATAGTGACATGTAAGTGGAAAATTACAAGTATCTTGAATGTAGTGATTAATATTATATGTTGAACTGAAAAATAACAATCAAATGCTTTAATCATTTAATCCATTGTTATATTATTAACAACTAAACTCTAGAATTTAGAACTAGATGACTTTATAAAATAAATCTCTTCATTTTCAACCATCAAGTGATAACTCATGTTATTTCTAGCAGTAATTTCTTTAGACTTTTGCATCCATGTAGGTGATTATTTTTGCAATCCTAAGTTTCACTTGTGCCAACATGTATGTCCTTATTTCATATTTAGAGCTATCTGGCTGTGTCTAAATTATGACTACAAGTTTCTTCTTCCCGGTTCATACATTTTCCTTCTCTTTCAAATACTGATTTTATTATTTATTTAATTGCATTGTTCCTCATTCAAACTCTGGGAAATGATCCAGGTTTGTTTCTATCATGGTTTCTAAATGAAATTCCCCCTTTTAAAAAAATAAAACTCTTAAAAGGCTGACCCACCAAAGTTTTGTGAAGGCACATTTATACATGTTATCTTCTTTGAAATTCTGCTTCTTTCCAATTACACATGTTATGCATTATAATCCAGTATTTCAGTTCCTAACTTTCTCTGGGCAGAAAGTTGACCTCAGATTTTGACAGTGGAGTCTCTTGTTTAGATTTTGCAGAGGTGTTTCAAGGTTATGCCTGGCAGCTGGCTAATCGGACTTTCCTGAGGTTGACTGCCCAAGATAAGAATAGTTTTGTGGAAAGCACCAGTTTCATAACAAACTCATTTGCATTGACATTTTGGGATGAGGGCATACGGAATGCAAACTTTGTGAAACTTTTATTGTCTCCTTTTGGATCTTTGCAGGTTCTTTTAGGAGAACATAGGATATATTTATCTAATTACAAAATTAATTTGTGTTGATTAGAGAATTTATAAAATATAGAGAAGATTAAGTAGGAAAAGAAAAGCCTTTTCAATGCCACTAGCACATCCACATTGCTAATATATTGAAATATGCTCCCTGGTCTTTTTTAAAAAATTGTTATGAAATTCTACATAAATTACAAATTTTGCTGTTTTGATGTTATGTAATAAAGTATTGATTTTAATACATTATTAAAATTTTCTTCAAAAGTGACATTTGAATGGCTTTGTACTATTACTACACAGTTATATATTCAGTCATTTTCTAGTTCTCTATTAAGATGTTTGGGTTGGTCTGTTTTAATTTTTGCATCGTAAATACTGTTTAAAGTTTCCATTGCATTAACATAAATCTTCTTTTAAATTTCTCATTCCTATGGGTTGGTTCCTGAAAGAAAATTACTAGAACATTCAAAATTATCATTTTAAGGGCCTTTTCTAAACCCCGTGGTACTCAGATTTGAACCACGGCCTTGTAAATGCCAGGCAAGCACTCTACCACTGAGCTACATCCCCAGCCCTGATTTTAAGGTTTTGCTAAGCATTGCCAAAATGTTTTTCATAAAAGAAAAAACAACTAATACTTTTTAAGCTAAATAGGAGTCTGGCCAAATCACTGAAACTCTTTCGCACCAGTTGTTATATTTTTATAATTGTTAATTTGGTAGGCAAAGAAATATGGTTTAAAACCCATATCTTAATTTGCCTTTTTTGATTACTGCTGAAGTTTCATTCTTAGGTACATTTATTCTTATTATGCTTCACTTAAAGAGAAATCACTACTAATATAGAAAATGGAAGTACTCTTTGATAACTGAAGTAAGTACATTGATCAGTCTCACCATTTAGATAATGACTTCCAGGTTCTGGGTCTTCAAATGCACTAAAAGCATTATCTGGGAGAATGGGGATAAGGCTATGAGGCAGTATAATACAATAACTGGGTTGTACTCTGATATGGGCTAGCATTTGAACTTACCACAAAACCACCTTGGGGTTCTATTTCCTCATTTGAAAAATGATGGAATTTCGCTAAATGATTTGTTTCATTGTACATTCTAATATCGCATACTGAATGTCATTGCTTGAATTTTATTAAACAGTGAGACCATCACCCACTAACTGAAACAAAAACACAAAGCTGAATATATTGCTTACTTATATAAGAGGAAATTATGTTTCTCAGCCACAGTTTTTTTAAGAGTATTTCTAGATTTTGAGGGAAGCCTACAGGTCGAGAGTTCTGGGAACATTCAGAGATGGGAGTAGGTTGATGTCAGCTTTATAAGTATAGTTATTCAGAAGAAACCATTGTTAATGGATTTGCTTTCAGAACCTGGTGTTCACTGGAGTGAAACCACTTATGATTGGCAGACTTTCAGAAGGCAGGTATAGGGATGCATGGTAACAATCACAGAAGCAGCTAATTTTAATTGATTGATATTCTTGTTTATGGCTGTATGTTATAATGGCTAAAGAACAGGTTTTCTCCTTTCTTCCTCCTCCTTCATCTTATTCTCAGTTTATTGATTTTTTTTTATTCTCAGAGCTTAGCATAGAATTTTGTATGTAGGCATTTCCAAAGACTGTGGAATAAATGACTTGAAAATTGAATGAAGTCATGTTGGATCTTAGAATTTTTGTGATGCTTCCCTTTGTTTTATTCTCTCCATACACAGTCATTTCTGTTCTCTAATAACTCCTGTATACATTATGGTTTTGCCTTCTATTTATCTTCAGTTTTCTCTTTATCAATCCATTCTGCATACAACAGTTTTATTTTAATAAAATTTTGATAGTGTCATACTCCTATTCAAAAGTAATTAGTGGTTCTCTAACCTATTGGACTATGTCTGAGTTTTTTATTTTGCTCTGATCCCTTAATGTTCCACATGCAATTTACTTATTTTATCATATTTTTCACTACCTTCCCCTCTAAGCAAGCCAAAAGCACTATTCCCAATATATGTTTAATCATTCCCTGCCTCTGCATCTTTATTCATGTTATTCTACTGCCTCAAATTCTCTTCCCTCTTTCTCCATTTCCAGGTAACAGAATTCTATATATACTTATTTTCTATGCATAAATAATTGATCCCTCTATAATATATAACTTCTTCTTTTATATAAACATGTCTAAGCACTGGTTGTACCAAATAGAGGAACACATTTTAAATTCTGTTCAGCAATGCAATTATTTTGTACTTTTCTTACTATTTATTATTCTTAATTGTGAATAGAATCCATGGAATCTTTTAATCTCCTAGATAATCTATTAAAATACTTTGAGTATAAAAGATCTTCAGCATATACATATTCAAGGAATTAAAGATATTTTAGAAGTTCTAAATCCTTTTCTTTAAAAAAAGAACTATTGACTTCTGACTGCTAGCACTATTGAATCCAACATGATATTAAAGGTAGGACAGTAATAGTTTAGGGTAAAAACATCAATAGTTTTGTTGATTATGTATAAATTTATTGTAATAAGTGACATTTACTTTTTTGTAGTTTTATTATAATTATTTATACATGACAGTAGCATGTATTTTGACATATCATACATAAATGGAGTATAACTTCTCATTCTTCTGGTTGTATATGATGTAGAGATACACTGATTATATAATCATATATGCATACAGGGTAATAATGTCCAATTCATTCTACAATCCTTCCTACCCCCAAATCCCCTCCCCTCTCTTCACTCCCTTCTGTCTAATCCAAAGTACCTCTATTCTTCCCTAGCCTCCCCACCCATTATGAATTAGCATCTGCATATCAGAGGAAACATTTGGCCTTTGGTTTTATGGAATTGTCTTACTTTGCTTAGCATGATATTCTCCAACTCCATCCATTTATGTGCAAATGCCATAATTTTGTTCTCTTTTATTGCTAAGTAATATTCCATTGTGTATATATACCACATTTTCTTTATCAGTTTATTTGTTGAAGGGCACCTAGTTTGGTTCCATAGTTTAGCTATTGTGAATTGAGCTGCTATAAACATTGATGTGGCTGTGTCACTGTCATATGCTGATTTTAAGTCCTTTGGGTATAAACTGAGGAGTGGCATAACTGGGTCAAATATTGGTTTTATTCCAAGTTTTCTGAGGAATCTCCAAGCTCATTTCCATAATGGTTGCACCAATTTGTAGACCCACCAGCAATATGTGAGTGTACCTTTTCCCCCATATTCTCACCAACATTTACTATTACTTGTATTCTTGATAGTTGCCATTCTGACTGGAGTGAGATGGAATCTCAGTGTAGTTTTGATTTGCATTTCTCTAATTGCTAAAGATGTTGAACACTTTTCACATATCCATTGATCAATTGTATTTCTTCTTCTATGAATTGTCTTTTCAGTTCCTTAGCCCAGTTATTGATTGGGTTATTTATTTGATGGTGTTAAATTTTTTGAGTTCTTTATATATCCTGGACATTAATGCTTTATCTGAGGGGCATGTGGTAAAGATTTTCTTCCATTCCGTAGGCTCTCGCTTCACATTATTGTTTCCTTTGCTGTGAATAAACTTTTTATTTGATACCATCCCATTTATTGATTCTTGTTTTTACTTCTTGCACTTTAGGAGACTTGTTAAGAAAGTCAGGTCCTAAGCCAACATGGTGAAGATTTGGGCCTACTTTTTCTTCTATGAGGCACAAGGTCTCTGTTTTAGTGCCAAAGTCCTTGATCCACTTTGAGTTGAGTTTTGTGCAGGTTGAGGCATAGGGGTTTAATATCATTTTGCTAAAGATTTCCAGTTTTCCCAGATGTTTGTTGAAGAGGCTATTTTTCTCCAGTGTATGTTTTTGGCACCTTTGTCTAGCATGAGAGAACTGTATTTATATGAGTTTATCTCTGTGTCTTCTATTCTGTACCATTGGTCTATGCATCTGTTTTGGTGCCAATACCATGCAGTTTTTCTTACTATAGTTCTATAATATAGTTTAAAGTGTGGTATTGTGATACCTTGTGCTTCACTTTTCTTGGTAAGAATTTCTCTGGATATTATGGGTTTCTTATTTTTCCCAATAAATACCATGATTGCTTTTTTCTATTTCTATGAAGAATTTAATAGGAATTCCATTACATTTGTGTAAAGCTTTTGGTAGTATGGTAATTTTGACAATATTAATTCTGCCTATCCAAGAGCATGGGAGATCTTTTCAGTTTCTAAGGTCTTGTGCAATTACTTTCTTTATTGTTCTGTGGTTTCCTTTATAGAGGTCTTTCAGTTCTTTTGTTAGATTGATTCCCAAATATTTTATTTTTTTGAGGCTACTGTGAATGCAGTAGTTTTTCTAATTTCTTTTTCAGTGTATTCATCACTGATGTATAGGGACATATTTGATTTATGGGTGTTAATTATTTATCTTTTTATTTTTCCTGAATTCATTTATTCTAGAAGTTCTCTGGTGGAATTGTTTTTGATCTTCTAAATATGGAATCCTGTTAGCAGCCTCCCCAAAATGAGAGTTCCTTTAATTCTCATATCCCTCCACTATGTTGTTGGAGGAACTGCTCTGGCTGGTGCTTTTGGCCTGGGTATGGCAGAGGCCATGCTGCTGGGGATTTTTTCCTTATTTATTATATCCAACCTCCCAAGTCTCTGATCTTCTTTGAATATCCAGTTTTTAATTCCAGTAAAGACTCCCCTATTTTTTGTTCACCAACCTTGCAGAGAAGCTGCCTGTCTACTTTCTTAGTTTCTCAACCATGGAGCAGCCAGGAAAGTGACCTCCTCTATCCTGCCATATTGAAAACTCCTGACTGATATTTATGAATATTTCCTTTCAATTCACATGATGTTTAATGTATATTTAATCTATTATAATTTTTGACATTTCTTGGGGCAGTAGGGATAATGCCTGAACAATTTTTAAATCATTTGTATCTTTTTGTCATGGCATATATTTGAGGCCAAACATACACACAAACAAATCTCTGTATAGCACAGAATTGAATAGGCAAGAGGTCAACATTTTATAATTGAATGCCTTTCTCAATTAAGACACTCAATAGAAGTCTAAGTTACTGTTACATGGTAAATTGAATAGTTATTAGTAAGAAGAAAATAAAGCATTTTTTAAAAAAAAAATTGGTAGTTGTAGATGGACAGCATGCCTTTATTATTATTATTTTTTTTGTGGTGGTAAGGATCGAACCCAGCACCTCATGCATACTAGTCAGGTGCTCTGCTACTGAGCTGTAGCCCCAGCTCCAAAATAAAGCAGTTTTGAATTTCAAGTTACAATCATTTGTCGATCATAATAGGAAAAATATTTGAAAAACAATTATCAAATGAATGGAAGATTTTATCCTTCAGTGTTACAAAGTTAAACAAGATCTCAATCATTAAATTGACATATATATATAAGTTTTATGTATTTATGGGGTAACATGAAATGTTTCAGTATATATATATAATAGAATGTTCAAATCAGGGTAAGCATATCTATCTTCTCAACATTATCATTGATTTATGATGAAAGCATTCCAAATCCTTTTTTTCCAGCCTTTTGGAAATATACAGTATATTATCATCATCTTTAGTCACCCTACTGTGCAATAGCATACCAGAACTTCTTGCTTCTAACAAACTTCATATTTATTGACTCACCTTTCTGCATCCATCCTTCATCCCACTTAGTAGATTTTGAAGAAAGGTAGCATTCATGCTCAAAATATTCTTTAATTCTTTTATAAATAGTACTTGAAAAATATTACCTTTAATGTCTGTTGGTCAGTGATTAAATTTGCAAATAAGGAGCAGAGTAAATGTATAACTTTGTACCTTTCAGTCTTTGTATATATAAGTGCCCAATAAATATGTTTTTGAAAAAAATTAAAAATTGAGTTGATAGATGATATAACAGTCAGATTATATGCAAATTTTTGAAGCTTTCTACTTAAAATCTATACCTCAAGCCACCAGTTTTAACATCACATGGCAGCTTATTGGAAATGCAAGGCTTCGGGTTCCACCCTTGACCTACAGAACCAGATTCTGTGGTTTAAAATGGTCCCCAGGTGATTCATACGCACATTAAATATTAAGAAGTACTATATACTTTGGATAGAAGCAGACCAAGGAAAATTAGTTATTTTTTTTCCTCCCCTCTAATTCTTTTTTAAAAAATACCTTAAAAATAGTTGCTCTGGGGGCTGGGATTGTGGCTCAGTGGTAGAGCGCTTGCCTTGCATGCTTGAGGCGCTGGGTTCGATCCTCAGCACCACACAAGAAATAATAAATCAATAAAGAGATTGTGTCTACCTACAACTAAAAAATAGTAAAAAATATAGTTGCTCTGATTAATTTACGATTCTGCTACTTACAGAGGACTAAGTGACTTGTTAAACCTCCTTTTGTGCTAACAGACTTATGATTTTACTCTTGACTTTTTCACTCATAACAAGAATACCTGTCTAGAATATACATATTCAAAAGATATCTTTCAAGGTTAGTTAAACTCAGATAAATATGTGACAAGAAAAATACATTTTCACATTGCCTCAGAGTTACCTTAGTGTCCTGACAGGACTAATGGTCTTCTTTTTTGTCTTAAAAATTGATTAATTATTTAAGTTGATAAATAAAAATTATAAGTATGTATGTAACAAAATGTTTTGAAATATGCATACATTATGATATAGCTAAATCAAACTAACATACATGTTACCTCATATTTATCATGTTTTTGTGGTGATTGCTTAAAATCTACTCTCAGCAACCTTTAACAATATAATACATTGTTATTAATTAGGTTGTACAATAGATCCATTAAACTGATTCCAACTAACTCAAATTTAGCTATTGGCCAATATCTTCCCAACCTCCCCTCCCAGCCTCTGGTAACCACTGTTACTACTTTCTGCTTCTTCAAGTTCAACTTTTTAGATTCCACACATAAATAAGATCATATATTATTTGTCTCTCTGTTCCTGGCTTATTTCACTTAGCATAATGCCCTTCAGGTTCATCCAGGTTGTTACAAATGGCGCAATTTCCTTCTTTTTGAGGACTGAATAGTAAAGTGCAAGTATTTACATTTTATCTTTTCTGGAATTAAAGATTCACTTCATATAAAGTACTTTTTGTTTACATCTTGGTTCCCTGGAGTGAGCATAGTGGGTAAATTGCAGTGCCAAATAGCACAAGAACCTTTTGAAGGAGTTTCCATTTTATATATGGTATTACAAATTATTATTGATAATGCACATTTAATTTCACTCCCTGGATATGGCAAATGACATGAAGTCAGAATCACTCTAAATGGAGGATATTTAAATATATTTTTGAAGTCTGATAAGAAAAGTAACATCCTACTTTAACAGATGTACCATGAGGCAAACAAATATCATTAATATACTTAGTGAATATTACTAATCATTATCCATATGATATATGGTGTTTTATGTTTTGTGGAAATACATGGTTCATTTTTACGCAGAATCAGAATTAGCTCTTTACATACTTTAACACCAGCAAAAATATAATAAAGAGGTGTAAGGTTTGTTTACTGAGAGCCAAGGCATTAAATCTTTTTGTGTAATTGTTTATTTACAAATGCACCATCTTAATTGACATGCTAATATAGCTTTCTGTGGAAAGTATAATTTTTTATTTTTGTTTCTAATGAAATGTACTTTCTTGAATGGGTTAGTTTTGGCAATTTGAGTTAGGAGAAAGGATTATAGAATGAAGTTTTTATGTGAAGAAGGAAAAGAAATTAACTTTAGTGCTCATCTCATTGGTCTGCCAAATTGCAGGGATATTTTAGGCCTGATTACCATGTTCTAATTAGTCTCTAGAGGACATTCATGGACAATCGAGTGCTCATTAATCTGTCTTCTTCCTGTAACATTGATTTGTTCATTACCCTTTCAGGGTCTCAAATATAGAAACCAAAAATTGATGTGTGTTGTTAATGTGCTTACAGATGTTGCTACCACTTATCCAGATAAGAAGTCCATCTTAATGTACATCACATCACTCTTCCAAGTTTTGCCTCAACAAGTGAGCATTGAAGCCATCCAGGAAGTAGAAATGTTGCCAAGACCTTCAAAAGTGACTAGAGAAGAACATTTTGAATTACATCATCAAATGCATTATTCTCAGCAGGTAAGGTATTTAAATGAAAACTAATATCAAAGATTTTTTCTATTTTATATGCATTCTTATATAACACACTACCTATTTAATGCATGCTATGTATATATACGTAAATATCACAATATGCATACGTATCATAATGTGCATATACAGAGAGAGAAAGGAAGACAGTGACAGAAAGAGATTATGCAAACCTTTTAAATTTCATCTGACATGTAGTATATTATTTTTAAAACACATTAAAATACTCTTATTGATATGCACCATATTACAGGAATATAGAATGCATAATATATTGCATTTGATTTATATGCATATTTAAGTTGAAATAAGACAAAAGGCAGGCTTATGTACATATTAAACTTCAAATTCTCCATCAACTATAATAAAGAGTAAATTGCCAGAGCAAGAACAAAGGCAAGTACTCTGTTTAATAATCTACTTTAAACATTTTTGGAGGCAACTTATTGATGCATTAGCAATTTTGATTATTAAAGGTTAATGTTTTTGAAAAAGTGATTAAAACATATCTAATATAAATTAAATGGAGAATACATGTGATAAAATTATTTATTAAATCATTTTATAGACTGCAGTGGGGTTCTTCCATTAATTGGTTTGTTCTTGCTCTCAGCAGTGGGTAATTTGGGGTGTTTTCTTGTATTTTCGTAGACAAAAACAGTGATGAAAAAAAGCCTTTAGCAAAATGTCTGCTGAAGACGTGGAAAGTTCTTAAGCCTAATTTTTGTACTCTATTGAGCTAGTTCTATATTTAGTTTATGAAAGCTTCAGTCCTTTCCAGGATATTGATCTGATGAATTCTGGCCTTGTTTACTTTGGGTTCAGAGAAAATTGCCTTTGGATGCCTATTTTTGTGAGATTGAAGAGCATCATCCCACATAAGTACTGGAGTTGTGTCTCTCTGAAATCTTCATGGTTTAAACCCACCCTCATTATCTTCCAAGATTATCTGTTCTGCACCACAGAATTGTCTGATATCACTTATCTGTGTTTAGCATTAAACATTTCATCCAGCGTTTCCATTTAATGTTCTATTTTCTGGCATGTTGGAAAGTAGTCCTTCTAGGGTTACTTACCATGTATCCTCCTCCTCTCTGTCCACCCTCCCCCAAACCCTTCTCTGCAGATTACGGTCAGTCTAGCACAGGGCTATGAGCGAACTTCTTCCTCTCCTAAGCCTCGGTTCAAGAGCTATGCCTACACACAGGCTGCTTATGTCACGACCTCTGACCCCTCCCGGAGTCCATTTCCTTCGCAGGTCTGTCAACATTTACTGTCTTCTACAAAGCAGAGAACTTCTTCCAAGATAATCTGACTTTGCTTTTTTTGTTTGTTTGTTTGAAATTGTCAGTGTTTTTTTCCTCCTTCAAGCTGTTTTACTTTTCCCAGTCTTATCAGATTCTCTCAGATGCTGTTGCTGTTAGGTTTAGTATATGTTGATTCTTCATGAATGAGGATGCTCGAAATAGTAACTTGTACTTTTATGATATAATTATCTATAAGGTTCTCTTTTACAAAGGCTACCAATGGTTATAAAGGACATGATGATCATTAACAGTTTTATATCTGAAACTATAAAAAGTATGGATAAATACATAAACATTTTAATTGTAATATTTGGGAGATTTTTCTAGGAATCTGATCCATAAATGAAAGTAGAAGTTTTTATATTATATTTATTCTATTAAAACATATTTAAGAAAAATATAACTGCAATCTTCTTCATATCACTTCTTTTAATTTTGCTTAAACATTTATATATGTGTTTGTATATATATATATATATATACACACACACACACATATATGTTGTATATATGTGTGTGTATATATGTATATATATGTAAACCTTGTGTATAACAGTATTTGAAGTATTTATAAAAACAAAAAGTCATGCAGAATCAGGTCAGATTCTGTGCACCATTTAATACTTTCTACATGAGGGATTTTCTCAGTAGAGTTTTCTACTCTTAAAATATTGTAGAAAACCTAAAAACATAAGAAATTATAGCCTCATATATGTGAGAGCATGGAAATGATACATACTAGTGTTGTTAGATATGCAAGGAAAGAAAGCTTTATTTGGCTTATTAGCAGTTTGAAAAGTTCTTGAGGAAATGATTTTTATCAGAACTGAACTATGAAAAGGAGTTTGAAAATTATTCACCTGATCCTATTGTTAAAGTTGAAAGTATACATTTTTGGAGAGTCATTGAGTTTTTTTCAGGATAGTGGTGTGCATGTCATTAGCAATTAATTTGTCAGTTAATTGATGTATGAGGCTGAAAATTCTAAACTGGAAGATTCCCCCAAGGAAACATCTATTCTAGGGCAGAGTTAAACACTATATCCTTGGCTAGTTTCTTGCAAAGCCAAATAAAGGTGACTGAGTGAGAAAGCTTTTTGTGATTCAGTGTCATCTTCAATTCATTTTTTAAGTTTTCACAAAGATGAGTTGTATACTCTTAAACAAGAAACTTAACCAGTTTCCTTATTAATAGTTAAAAATAATAATTGTGTCACACATTATTGAGTGTTTCCATATATGACATATGTGAACTCATCTAATCCTTTTAACATCCCTTATGGATGGGAAATGCTATTTTAATCCCCATTTGAAGGTTAAATTTATCTACTCTTTCATCCCTATCCTCAATCCTAAATACTTACTCTCTAGGCTCTTTTTAATTACTCGTATCCCATGGAAACCACCAAGGCTTAAGGAGTAGGGACTACATCCTAAAATAAAGGGACATAAACCAAGACAAAGATATAAGGCCTTCCCCCCTCATTATCCCTTTATTGAACTGTGTTTTCTAAAAGGGTTTCTGCAATGTCTATTCTGGCAGTATATTTTTACCTCATTACCACCTCATTAAGGCATTGCTCAGGTATGACTCCTTAATGAAGTAATTGTAAATGGACTTAAATTTGGCCAGACTCTATGCTCACTCTACTTTCATCTAAATATTACTAAATATATAATATTTTGTAAAATATTCAGATGAATTCACTTATCGATGTTATTTAACATAAGCCATTGAAATAATCCTTAATTTTTTTTTTTTAGAAAAGAAGCGACACAAATCATGAGAGATAGGTAATGACATATTCTGATGGTTACTAAAGGGAGCGCATCAGAAGATGATGTTACACATAGTTAACTTTGATAAATTTGTCTTCAATAGTCACAATAAGAAATTTTTTCTAGTCTTATAAGGACTGAGCCTTCACTGCCCCCTACAGGTGGTGTCTGCTCCACTTCCAATGAACTCAAAACAGGTTGGATTAGATTCTGTCAGGTTTTTGGTGGTCCGCAAAGAAGCATGATGTTTTCTATATAAAAGGAGAGATCCATACAGGTGACTGTCCCCTATGGAAAACACAAAAGCTATCAATAATATTCATAGGTCTCAATATCTTACAAACCTCACTTATCTTTCTGACCCTCAACTTGGGAAATGTGATTTGTACTCATTAAAATTTGTTGAGGTGAAGCAATCTACCCTGCTTAGGATCCATACCTATAAAAGAGTTATACTCATAAATTCCCAAGAAGAAATAATATTTAGTGTGAGTCACGTACAATTAATGACATCTTTTCTATAGTTGTGCTCAATTCCTCTATTAGTGATTTTGATCGTGACTCTCATTCTACTTCTTATGTAAAATGTCACCAATCTCTCTTTCATCTTCAATGTGTCTCTCTCTCCTAGATCCTCACTCTGTCCCAAACTTCTGCATGCATGTATATGCCCCTTCCCCAAACATATTCTGATCTGTCTTGTATGTGTCCTTTTATGTGATCGTTTCTTTTACCTACCACCTTCTGTAGAGTAGCCTATGCTTTATTCATTCATCTATTTACTCAACAATAAATATTCTTAATCACTGAATTAAATGACTTTTATTTAACTTTCATTACTTTTCACTATCATTGAAACATATTTCTCAAAGTTGCTACACTCAGCGGGTTCTTCTCCCTCCCCCATCACTATTTCATATGTCTTTCATTATCTTGCTCTTTTTCCTCTTCCAACTCCCTCCACATAGGAATCTCTGGGAAGATCCCTTGTCTGTTCTATCTGTATGTTCATTCCCTTATCCATATGACTTAATTGCCTGTATTCAATCTGACTGCAAATATCTATTGTATCTGTGTTCACACTTCCCGTCCCTCTGGAGTTGCAGCCACACTTCAAAATCATTTTCAGCTCTTTGATATGTACCTATGTCTTGATGTACAGTGATGTTTCAATGTAGTATGTACCCAAGTGAACTTTATTTCATCACTCACAGATCTTTTCCTTGTCCTTTTTGTTATGTGAATGAGGATATGACTCAGCCGTCATTGAGGCTTACATATAACACATAACCTTTCTTTTCTGTATTGATCTGATAATCAATAACAAAACAAACCCAGCCAATTCTTACTGTGAAACTTTTCTCAATTAAGTTATATCCACTCAAATTTCATAGGGGCCATCTGATTCAAGCCCTCAGTACATGTCTATCAGATTATAGAAATAAACTCTCAATTGATATCACTACTTTTAGTTCAACATTTTCTAAACCAGATTCCATTTCTTTATTCATAGTCCTAATATTATTATTCATAAAATTTTCCTCACATTAATTTGCCTGTATAGAAATCCATTCCTAATTTCTTCCAAAAGTGTCATATTCAATTAATGCTTTACATTTTCATGCTTATTACCCACTCACATGTTTCATATTTTCTTCAACCAAATTAAGTCACTCCTTCTCTTCCATAAGAACCAAGACATTTGCCATCTTAGCTTTTATGCATCACTTGGCCAAGATTGACTTTGTTTCCTTTGCAAATTGGCTAATGTAATCCAGATTTCAATGCCTAATAAATAAGTGACAGAGCCTGAAGTCTAGTTTATATTCATCTAACTCCAAGCCTGTACTCTTCATATTGGAATAACACTAAATTTTCTCTATTTTAGTTCTTATATATAGGGTTACTCATGCATGGAATAGTAATCATTTATTTAATCATTTACCATTTACTAATAATCTACTATGTATAGGTATCATTGTAGGATCAAATATTACATCAATGAAGAAACACAAAATAATTCAATGGATGGTATTTTCTTAAGTAAAATAGTATGTCAAACATTAAAAATTAATAGTTAAATAATAAGTGCTATAAATAAAAAATAGAATAAAATGGCAGAAAGGAATGTACAATAGGTAGTAGAATGGAAGTTGAAATTTAATTTGGGGTACTCAGAGAAGGACTAAGAGGTTAAATTTTGAGTAAAGATCGAAAAGAAGCATGAGAATCTGGGGCAGAAACTTCCATGAAAAAGAAATACGGTAATAAGAAAGCCCTAAACTGTGATGATACTTGGAATATCAAGAAGAGATATGAGCAGGAAACTAATTGGTAGGAGATGGTGTCCAAGATAAAATGAATAGCCAAATCACATAGGGCTTTATAAAAAATGGTGAGAACTTAGGCTTTTATTTACCTGGAAAGGTAGACATGTTATTAGAGGGGTGACATGAGTCACATTAACTCACTACAGCTTCTATATGGGGAATAGACTGACAGGAGAAAGGATGGAAGCAAGGAGATGAGTTAGAATACTGCTGCAACAATCCATGCAAGATATGACAGAAGTCTATATCTGGATTACTTCAGTGAGCATGATGCATAATAGTTGAATTCCAGATGTTTTAAAGGACAACCCACACAACTTGCTAAAGTAATGCAAAGCAAGTGTTTGCTAAATTATTTAAGAACTTCTCATGTTATTGTTTAAAACAAAAACAAAGAGGATGGATAAAATGTTTAAGATGTATCAAGCATAAAACATAAGTAAACTGATGATTTATGGGATTTGCATAAAACTCATTTTAAATTTAGCTAATGAATAAGCAAGTAGCTTGTGAGACATAAGCAGCAGGTATAGTGTCTGTTAAATATAGGTAGTGAATTCATAATATATTACAGATATTAAAATAAATGGAATAAATGATGAGATAGACAAGAATGTCTCTTAAAGACAAAAAGAGATGAAAAGAACAAATCACAATGATGTAATCAAATCATCTCTTGGCTGAAAGCAACATCATTTCTAAATTGCCTACCTACTGATGACACTCAGTATAGTACCATTGTATCACTTCATAGGTTCTACCTAAAAAAAGTCATATACATCCCATAGCAAATTATTTGATGAACTATGACCAGAAGCCAGGTCTACATGCCTCTGTATCTCTCCAGTACAACAAGTATATGTTTTGGCCTCAGTCACCTTCTGTCTATTGGAACCCTAGTTTAAATCTCACTTCTGGTTCTGCCTACTTTACAATCATCAGGGAAGACTGATACAGCAAAACATGAACATTGATGTACTCATGCTTTAAATAGTGTGCCTCTTTTAACTATTTGCACCATCTCACAATTGCACTACTTTCCCCATCTCTTCCTCCTTATCATATAATTTAAATTAATTTAATAAATAGTGTGATTTGCATATTTAATTTTATCTGTGAATCTTCCTGTTTCATAGTCTCTGAAATAGCATAATTGGTAGAAAAATTAGAGGCCTCCATTGCATAAAGATCATTCCACACTTGACCTACTAGGTATGTCTTAAAAAATTAAATAAAACAAGTATTACTACAAGGATTTTTGGCTTAAGGATCTGGTAGAATAGTTGCCACCAATGAAAATGGGATTAACTATAGGAGGAACAGGTTTTGGAGTTAATGTTAAAAGCTCAGTTTTGAACATGTTAATCTTGAAATGCCTGTGAATCTGAATATATATTGACAAGTATTTCTCAGACCAGAATTGAAGATAAATAATTTGGAAGAAATCAGTAGGTAGATAGTATCTACATCCATTGACCTGAGTGAGATTACCTGTGAAAAATTTATATACAGAGAGGAGATCTCTAGATTTGAGAATATGTCAGTAAAGAGCCTAAAAGGAGTAGTCAGAAAGAGGAAGAGGAAAAGGAGGTGTGGTACTCTACAGTCCAGGAGGACAAAGTGTTTCAGGAAGTATAGAGTGTTTACTAAGTATTGCAGGTTTGTTCAAATAACAGAAAATGAATATTAGCCAGTGAATTTAACAAAATGTCAGTAGAGTAGGATCCCTGGGAAATTCTCACATAACATAGCTATCACAGTGTAATCACTAATAATACCCCTAGTCATTCTCAAAACTTTTCCATTTTGACTAATAAGTTATATGCTTACTCTGACTCTTACTTATAGTCAGTTCAATAAGACCAATTTCATTGATGTGTCGTGTGTGAGTGTGTTTGTGTGCTTTGGGGAGGGCTAATAGGAATGAGTTTAAGAGAGAATGAAAATCAGAGGCTACCTGAATCAGAGGCAACACTTAAAAATTACACTGAATAATTGATGTTCTTCTGGGTAAAAGCATACTTCTCTTGGATTAACCCATTCTGATAACTGATAACTGGTCTATGCATTAGTTTTATATTGCTGCTCTAACAAAATAACTTAGAAACTGTGTGGCTTGAAATAACACAGATTTACTATCTTACAGTTTTTTAGTTCAGGAATTCAACCTGGGTCTCACTGTGCTAATATAAAGTTATAAGCAGAGCTGCTTTCTCTCCATAAACTGTAGGGGAGAATGTGTTTTCTTGCCTCTCCCAGCTTCTAGAGGCTGCCCTCATTCCTTGGTTCATAGCCCCCTCAAGGGCAGTTGAGTCCTTCCCATATCACATTACTTTGATCTAAATTCTGTCCCCTTTTTATGATCACATTGAGTTCACTTGAATAATCCAGGAAACATCATGTATTTTAAACTCAGATGATTAGCAAGCTTACTTCCATCTGCACCTTCAGTTCTCCATTGTTACGGAGTCTAACCTATTCACAAATCCCAGGGATTAGGACATAGATTTCTTTGGAGGGTGTGTGTTTTTCTACCTACAACAGTCTAATAGTGTGGCATGCAAATCTGAGAAAGGCATCCATTATCTGAAGTTATCAGTTTGCATTCTCCCAGGTGTTCCTTAGCATCAAGCTGTTCCCTTTCTCTTTTATGGACTGCACATGACCCTTGTTCTTCTTCCAGAGGCCCTGTGAAGCTGCTCTTATGCTAAAAATGTAGGGAAAAAGTCAAACTATATACCTGAGTTTCTGCCTACAAGGACCTTATCTTTGTGTTCCTTAACACAGCTCAGTCCACATTCATTTAATAAACTTGACTCTTCTGTAGTGTCCTTTGCTATTTAATACTTAGAAATTAAATGAATGAAGCTTTGGGAAGTTCTTCATACTTTTTTATGCTCCTGTACTTCTATAAGGATAAAAGGGATTATACTCCTTGAAATTGTGGCAGAATAAAAAGGAGGCACTTTTCTTATTTAACTAATACCTGCAGTTTTAAAAACTCTTTCAAATATACATCTAATTTGACCAATATAACAAATGTGTGAGATGATTTTGGGAGTCATATTTGAAGGGATATTTCAATGAAAGAGGGGATTAGTTGAAGCAGCTAGTCATTTGCAGACCTGGGATTGAAACCTAATATCATGACTTCTAGTATAGGTTCTGATGTTTTACCATTTGAAACCCCAAGCCTTCTTCAGTCACAGGGTTTGCTCCTTTATCATCACCCTTACATCCTTTACATCAGTCTTCTATTTAGAAAGACAAAAGCCCTTCTCTCTGGTTGTTCTCATTATGTAATGAACAATAGCTCTCAATCTTAGGGAGTATACTCCTCCCAATAGGACAGATAAGTATTTGTGCATTTGTGAAAAAATAAGTAATTGACATTTAAGATAAAGAAAGTGAACATAAAGTATATAGAAATAATATGGACACATATCTCCATATTACAAAAGATCTGTAAAATAATGCAAAAGCTATAATTATATTTGACAGTAGAATCTGCTTTTATAATAATAGAGGAAAAAACAGCAAACCCATATGTATGGATTTCTTCAAAATAATTAAAGATGAAGTTAAGAAAAGGAGAGTTATCTTTTAAATTTTTATATGACATATTCATAAAGTATAGGGTTAGGCTGAGATACGTCAGATAATACTAGACAGTGAAAAACAGCATTTAAGTATTCAAGAATCAGAAGAAATAGAAAGGAAGTACCCATCATAAAAGTGTGTGCCTGTCTTCAATGTTTGTCTCTACCAGAAACATTTCATGCTTCTCAGAACTTCGACTCTACCCATGAAAAGGTCCAGTTATACTGGACCTTTGACTAAGTCAACCCTGCATCTATATGAAACATGTACAGATATTTTTTCCTTATTATTCCACAAACAATACTGTATAATATTTACATTGTATTAGGTATTAACTATGATATGATTTAAAGAATAAGGGAAATATATGTAGGTTTATGCAAATACTATGACATTTTACATAAGGGACTTGAGCATCTGCAGATTTTGGTATTTGCAGAGGGTTCTGGAACCAATCCCTCACAGGAACTGAAGGAGGACTGTAGTTTGTTTTTAAATTATGCTAATCAGTGTTTGCTTCTTTCCCCTTCTCCTTGCCTCTTGCTGTTTCTTCTTTTCACTCACATATGTCAATATGAACATCCTCTTACAATCACACAAGGATTCTCTAGAATAATGACTCATGTTAACACTAAATGGCAAATATCATATATATGAATATGATTTTAAAATAGAAAAGAAAAAAAAGTAGACAATGGAAATCAAATGTCCTTTCTGCCCTTGACACCCTTTCTAGAATGTGTGTGTATATGTGTGTGTATACATATATATAAAATTTCAAGTATCTGTGGTTTTGTATTATTGTCAGTGAAACTGAGCATCATTTCATTTCCTAGGAAATGTTTATGTTTCTCCATTTTTATCAGTTGGAATAGTAGTATCCTTAATTTGCCTAACCACTTTTTGTAATATGCGGTACAAATAATTTTCACAATTTTTTACTTGTCTTTGAATTGTTGTAGTATGTTTCTCCATTCAAAATGTTACTATTTTATGTGGTTGGGAATTCTTTAATCTTTTGTATTATTGCTTTTTATTGTTATTTCAGGAGAAAGTCATATTTTAAAAAGACGCTGTTAACTGGGCAAGGTGGCACATTTCTGTAGTACCAACAGCTCTGAAGTTTGAAGCAGGATTGCGAATTTGAGACCAGTCCAAGCAATTCAGCGAGACCCTGTCTCAAGATAAAAAAGGGCTGGGAATAGTAGCTCAGTGGTAGAATGTGTCTGGGCTCAATCCGCAGTACCATAAAAATGTTATTCAATGGGTTGGGCTTTGTGGATCAGTGGTAGAGTGCTCGCCTAGTATGTATGCAGCACTGGGTTTGATTCTCAGCATCACATATAAATAAATAAAATAAAGGTCCATTGACAACTAAAAAATATTTTTAAAAACATGTTATTCAAATGGTAGTTTAAAATTTTCCCATGATTTCTTCAATAATTTATGCTGAAGATACCCAGTTGTTGAAACCATCTGTTGATTGATGGAGATTGTTCATAATATAAATATATGCCTCTTTTTAAAATGAGGGAAAATATCTTAGAAGCTGCCTTGTCCTATTTTTTCTTATATCTTAATGTACAGGATTATGTGACTTCCTCATACCTAAACCAATAAGGGGGAACTCAACTATCATATTTGGCTTAAACCAATTGAAAATCTGCCATTCTTGAATCATATAGTCAACGTCGAACCAGGTGATTTCTGATTCAAATTACATTTTACTAGAGGGTAGGAAGGAGAGGAAAAAAAATAACTTACGTTGGCAGTCAGCAGTTTGTGTTAAACTACCCTAGAGCTTAATGGAATTTGTATCCAAGCCTAGAAATTTCGCTGGAAGGTAGTTGAGGTAAGCCAAAATATGCACTTGTTATTCCAGAACAGGGGAATCATCCTTTTATAAAAACCTGTATTGAAACCACATTTATTTAGAGCAACATCAGTTTTTGAGATGGAAGAGTACTAGTTGAACAAAGAAGAGGAAGCACAAACTGTCACATCACAGAGATTTAAATTTACATCACAATTCTGCCACTTTCTAGCCACATAGCTTTGAGAGAGTTTCTTATACTTTCTGAACTTCAGCTTTCTCATGTGAATTATGGGAATTTTATCTAATTCATGGTACTGTCAGGTGGGTTTCATGAAATGAATTATACGTACATTCCATGGTACAGGTACATTGTGCTTTCTCAAAAAAAAAAAAAACTTCTGTAAATGTATCAGGAGTAAGATGAGATTTTGTGTTCTTAACTGATGACCTCATTATATTTTCATTAGCACTTCCATGAGAAAATATCTACTGAGTTCTAAACTGATTTATAAACAAACTTTTCAGTCATAACCTGTATAGAGTTTGGCAATTTCCTGTATAAGGGATTCTAAGGAAAATGATACACTTTTTAGTTGTAAAGTTGCTGAGAAACAATCTTAGAACCACACATAATATTGTTTCTTTGTAAAGAAGACAACACTTCTAAATGATTTTATATCCACTGATCCTATGTGGGGAGGGGATGGGAAATAGATTTTTATCACTCTGTATCTGCTATTGGCTCCTCCCACAATATCCTTTTCCTCAAACTAAATGATGATTGCATGAAATTAAGAGGGCATAAAGCCAGCCATTTGGGAGAACCCCTTAGATTAAAAGCATCATTGATCTGCTTCAAAAAAGCCTTTATGCTTTCTAATGTGATTGAACAAGTGACCTAAAATACTATTGTCATTTTGAGCCCAGCTCCATATATTGGTGTACTGAAGACTTCTGAACAGAATTCTAAATCTGGAGGGAACCACAAGGTGAATGTATATAATAATATTATTTTCAACAGATAACACCCCTAACTTTCAAATTTTTTTATTTTATTTTTTTTTTATTTTTTTTTTTTAATATTTTTTTTTTTTAGTTGTAGATGGACACAATGTCTTTATTTTATTGATTTGTATGTGGTGCTGAGGATCGAACCCAGGGCTTCACGCATGCGAGGCAAGCGCTCTACCACTGAGCTACAATCCCAGCCCCAAATTTTTTTATTTTATTGTGATAAGAACAATTAACGTGGAGCTGGGGTTTTGGCTCAATTGTAGAGTGCTTGCCTAGCATGTGTGAAGCACTGGGTTCAATTCTCAGCACCCCATAAAAATAAATAAAGTAAGTAAAGGTATTGTGTCCATCTACAACTAAAATATTTTTAAATAAATAATTAACACAAGATTTATCATCTCAGATTTTTAAGCAGTCAATATAGTTTGGTTAACTATAGGCACAATGTTGTACAACAGATCTTGAGAAATTATTCCTCTTGCATTAAGTGAAATTTTATGTACATTAATTAACAACTCCCCATTTCACTTCTCCCAAGCCTCTGGCAACCACTGTTCCACTTTATATTCTACAAGTGTTACAATTTTAGATACTTTTTATAAGTAGAATCATGCAGTACTGATACTTGTGTGACTGTTTTATTTCACTTAGCATGATGTCCTCAAGGTTCATCCATGTTGTTGGTATGTCAGAATTTTTTTCTTTTTGAATATTAGCCATATTTCCTTATATTTTCTTTATCCATAAGTGAACATGTAAAGTTTTCCCACATTTTGGTGATTATGAATAATGTTGCAATGAACATGGGAATGCAAATATCTCTTATAGAACTTGATTTCAATTCTTCCAATAAATACCTAGAAGTGAGATTGCTGGATCATATAGTAATTCAGTTTTTAATTTTTTGAAGTAATAATTCTCTTTTTTTAATATATTTTTAGTTGTAGATGGACACAATGTCTTTATTTTATTGGTTTGTATGTGGTGCTGAGGATTGAACCCAGGGCCTCACACATGCGAGACAAGCGCTTTACCACTGAGCTACAATCCCAGCCCAATAATTCTCTTTTTCATTGCAGCCAACAATTTTTTATTTCTACCAATAGCGTATAATATTCTCAATTTTTCCACATTCTTGAAATTAAAAAAATAGTAGCTGCCTAATAAAATATGCCATTCTGCTCATTTGCATTTCCCTTCTGATTAATGATATTGAGCATTTTTTACATATCTGTGTCTATTTGTATATCTTCTTTGGAAGAAAGTCTATTTAAGTCTTCCACCCATTTTTTTTCAGTTGTAGATGGACACAATGCCTTTATTTCATTTATATTTTTATGTGGTGCTGAGGATCGAACCCAGTGCCTCATACATGTGAGGCAAGTGCTCTACCACTGAGTTACAACCCCAGCCCCCATTTTTTATTTTAGTCTTTTTTTGTTATTTTGTTGTAAATGTTCTTACATATTTTAGAAATTTACAAATTAACAGATATATAGTTTGCATATATTTTCTCCCATTTCATAGATTGCCTTTTCATGCTATTGATTGCTTCCTTTTCTGAGTCCCACTTGTATATTTTTGCTTTTGTTGCCTGTTTTTGCTGTCACATCCTTAAGTAATTAGCAAGATGAATGTCTTAAAGATTTTCCCTATGTTTTCTCCAAGGAATTGTATATATTCAGGACTTTTCTTTATGTCTCACCAATTTTGAGTCAGTTTTTATATATGATGTAAGATTAGAGTCAAGTTTCATTCTTTTGTATGTGAATATCCAGTTTTCCCATCACTATTTGTTGAAGAGATTATTTTTCTGCACTGTGTATTTTGACACCTTTGAAGGAGAACAGTTGAACATATATGGTGGTTTTATATTAACAGTCTCTATTCTGTTCCATTGCTCTGTGTCTGTTTTCATGCCAGTGACTTCTATTTTAATTACTATAGCTTTTAAATGTATTTTGAAATCAGGAAATATGTCTCAAATTTTTTCTTCTTTCCAAGATTGATTTGTTATAAGGGATCCTTTGATATTCTACATGAATTTACTAATTGTTTTACATTTGTTTAAAAATCACATTGGGGGTTTGATAGTCATTGAATTCCATGTATAGACCACTTTCAGTAGTATGAATATTTTAACAATTTTAAGTCTTCCAACTGACAAGCATAGTATATATTTCTAGTTGTGTCATCTTTAATTGGTTTTATAAGTGTTTTGTTGTTTTGGCATGTAGTCTTTGACATCTTTTGTTAACTTTATCACCAGTTATTTTATTATTTTGATACTATTGTAAATGAGCTTTCCTAATTTCATTTTCAGATAATTTATTGTTAGTATATAGAAACTCAACTGATTTTTGTATGATAATTTTGTGTGGGGAAAACCTAGTGATTTTGTTAATTAGTTCTTTTACTAAATGGAGTCTAGGGTTTTCTATTTCTAAGATCTTGTCACAGTGAAGAGGGACAATCTTCCTCTTTTGTGAAATCTATGCCTTTTTTTCCTTTTATCCCTTTTGCCTAATTAATCTTTTACCTAGCTCGAACTTCCAGCACCATGTTGAACAGACATGGGAACAGGTAGTCATCTTTCCCTTTTCTGTAATCTTAAGGGAAAATCTTTCAGCTTGCTCCTCTTGAGTGTGATATCAGATGTGGTCTTTTCATACATTGCTTTCATTATATTGTGGAAATTTCCTTCTATTCCTAGTTGCTTGAGAGCTTTTTATGTTTTTGAATTTTTTAAATACCTTGTTAACATTTACCGGAATGGTCATGTGATTTTTAAATTATGTATTCTCTTAATGTGGTGTATCACACTAATTGATTGTCATAGGTTGACACACACTTGCATCCCAGAGATAAATCCCATTTGGTAATGGTAATGGTAATGATGTATGATCTTTTCAATGTGCTGTTGAATTCAGTTTGCTAGTATTTTATTTAAGATTTTGGCCTCTATTTTCTTCAGGGATATCAACATAATTTTCTTATGGTGTCTTTTTCTATCTTTGATATAAGCATAATTCTGGCTTCCTACAATGACTTTGGAAGTAGTTCTTCTATTTTAGTTTTTTTTAAATATTTTTTTAGTTGTAGATGGACACAATATCTTTTTTTTAATATTTTTTATTGTTTAGTTGTAGGTGGACAGGATATCTTTATTTTATTTTTATGTGGTGCTGAGGATCGAACCCAGTGCCTCCCGCGTGCTAGGCGAGCACGCTACCACTACGCCATAACCCCAGCCCCTGGACACAATATCTTTATTTTATTTATTTTTATGTTGTCCTCAGGATAGAACCCAGTGCCTCATGCATGTGAGGCAAGCGCTCTACCACTGAGCCACAATTCCAGCCCCTCCACTTTAGTTTTTCTAGAAGAATTTTTAAAAATTGTCATTAGTTATTTTTTAAACCTTTGGCAAAAAATACCTATGAAGTAATCTAGCCCTTGGCTTTTTTTGTGGGGAGGGGAGTTTTTTGAATACTGATTCCTCTCTTCACTCATATTGGTCTTTTCAGACATTCTATTTCTGCATGACTCAATCTTAGAAAGTTTGGTATCTGTAGGAAATTATCCATTCCTTCTAGGTTATGCAGTTTACTGGTATATACTATTTTATAGTAGTCTTTCATGTTCCTTTCTGTTTCTGTGGCACCAGTTGTTATGTTACCTCCTTCTGATTTTGTTTATTCTTTTTCTTAGTCTAGATAAAGGTATTTCCATTTTGTTTATCCTTTCAAAAGGCAACTCATGTCATTGGCGTTTTTAAAATTT
>PVHX01011092.1:0-66055 GCA_004024805.1 Geosciurus inauris | reverse complement strand
CAAAAGGTGACTCTTAAAAATAGGTAAGAACAAAAGTCAATTTGACTTGCTTCATCTTAAACACCTAGCAAAACCAAGAACACAGTTGTTCCTGGGCATTTAAAATAGTTTAAAAATAGACATCTGTGACATTAAAAACTAAATGCTATGTTTACATGCCTTGTCCTCTCCAGCCTTGTTATAGGGACCTAACTGTACAATGAGCCTAAATTGCCATGACTTGTTACCACCTCCCTCTCTAGGGCAAAAAGGGCCATCTTTCTTTTGGTAATAGTTGGGCTCTCCTTGGCCCCCATTCATTGCCTCTGGTCTAGGGAAAGGGGACTTGATTATGCAGTAATCATTACTTTAAAAATTTAAACAAATTTTATTACAGAATAGGCCAGCCTTGGACTGGTCCATCACACTGGACTCCCATCAAACTCAAAACTTCTCAGCAGCCCCCTTCTTTTTCTGCTAATCAATAATCTCTCCCAAGCTTCTGTTCTTACCCACAGGTGATGTTTCTACATTCAAGCAACATGACTGACAATCAGAGGCTACCACACCTCCGTGTCTTCCTCCATGCGTAACCAAACTCCCAGCTGCATCCCCATCTCTCAATGCCCCCAATCCTGCATGAAGTAGCCAGACAGAATATGCTGTCCTATATCACCAAAAAGGCCAGTATGTTAGGTTGGGCCAGGGTCCAGGATGTTTAATTAGGGGGATGGTCAGTAGCTGCAGAATGAAGTGGCAAGCCAGATGTTGACGTCACCAGTAGATATGCCTCCTGTCAATCAGCGGGTTTTTCTGATCTCTCCAGGAAAGACTCTGGCGTTCTCTTCCTTCCCCCAAGCCTTCCCCTTCATGACTGGGCTTTTTTTAATTCTCTGTGCACGGAAGCTCCAGCGCCATTTCTCCCAGACACGCTCTGATGGATGGGTGGATTCAAACCGAGAGCTGTATTCCAATAAAATCTTTCCAAGAGGCCTAATTCATCTCCTCCCTGCTTGTCTAATCTTTACAAATAGGTTCTGCAGGATTTTGAAAAATATTTGACTCAAAATGGCAAGTATCTGGAACTTTTATATCTGAAAGCTTTCTCCCTCCTCCACTCAAACTCTCCATTGCATAAGCCTTGTTTTGTTTTAGAATTGTTAGCTAGAACTTTACAATCCCCTCCTCATTCACAGCCCCAGAAGTAGCAGATGAATTCCCCCATATAGACCTCAAGGCTCCACAAACTCCCCAGATGCAACTTCTCACCTCAGGGAACCACAGGTACTCCGGAAGTGGCAGCTTCCCTCCCCCAAAATAACATCATTTCCCCACCAGACCCTCCTCCCCAAAGCCCTAATGCACCCCCAGCAGATTCCCCTCCACAAATTTGACCTGTCCCCTCCCCAATTCCACTCCATCCATGCAATCCCAGCAAAGCATATGTTTCCCCTTTGGGAGGTGGCAGGGACTGAAGGAACTGTCTGAGTTCATATTCCCTTTTCCATGGTGGATATGTCCCAGATAGAAGAAAAATTAGGCTCATTTTCTGAAAACCTTCCCAAATATATGAAGGAATTCACCCGCCTAACCCAGGCATATCATCTTACTTGGGCGGACATATATTATATATTTTAAATTCCACTCTCACGAGTGATAATTGTGCCCACATTTGGCAGGCTGCTAGAGATCATGCTGAGCTCTGTCATGCTCAAAATCCAGAAATCCATCTGGCTGCAGAGGCAGCTGTGCCTCTAACTGAACCAAAATGGTCTTATCAATAGCAAAATCCAGGGGTGATTAGATTACAGCATGTGATTACCTGCCTCCTTGAGGGAATGACAAAAAACTCCCACACCCAAGTAAACAGGAACAAAGTCAAAGAAGTTACCCAGAGATAATGAAAATGATGCCCTATTTATACCTGACTTACTAAGGCAATCCCCAAATATACATCACTTTATCAGCAGATCTGCAACTGACATTCGCAAGAAACTTAGGCAGTTAGAGAAAGCTCCTGAATCTCCCCAGAATTTGCTTTTAGTTATACCTTGTAAAGTTTTTAACAACTGGGAGGGTGAAGCCAAAAAGGAGAGTCATCTCAGAGTTAAATATCATCTCCTGGACTTTTCAATACAGAGCACAAACAAAACCCCTAAGGCTCCTGCCTCAACCCAGCCTCTTAATACTCCCATGGCTCACGGTTTCACCAGGTCCATGAAGCAAACTCAGAAGCCCTGCTACAAATGCCATCAGGTCGGGCACTGGGCAAAATGCTGCCCTAATCCGAGGACCTCCAATCCACCCTATCCCAATGGGGAACAATGTGGACACTGGAGAGAGGAATGTCCCCAGGGAAGTATTCCCCTCCCTTGGGCATGCCTACCCAGTCTCCAGCTCCCTTTCACAGAGCTGATGAAATGAGGGGGCCCGGACTCCACTGCCACAGCCACCTCAGGTGATCCATCCAAGAGCCCAGAGTCACAGGGATGGTGGACTGTCATGCGATCTCATTTCTAGTCAACACTGAGGCAGCTCACTTGTTACTGACAAAATAGCATGAATATACTTTTAAATCAGATACCCTAATTATGGGAGTTTCAGGGAACCTTACTTATCTCCTAAAGACACCCCCTTTTATGGGCATTTGGATTCCTTTCACTGTCTCACTCTTTTATAGTGATGCCAAGCTGTCCAATCCCACTATTATGGTTAGACCTCCTCCACAAACTAAAAGATTTCATTACTATTCCTCATTTAAAA
Source organism: Geosciurus inauris (assembly GCA_004024805.1). Taxonomy (NCBI): domain Eukaryota; kingdom Metazoa; phylum Chordata; class Mammalia; order Rodentia; family Sciuridae; genus Geosciurus; species Geosciurus inauris. Next base: position 63,313 of record PVHX01011092.1, on the reverse strand, counting down.
TCCACCACCATCTTTTTAATTCAGTCTAGTCCAGACCAGGCTCCAGCACCCCCCAAGCCTTCCTATGGCCCTTTGCTTCCTGGGGTTAACACCATAGTCTGGGATATTTCTCAACCCCAAATAGCAAGACATCATGCACCCATTCATATGCAGTTAAGGAACCCCACTTATTATGTGACCATTTCCCAATATCCTCTGACCCCCACAACTCTTAGAGGTTTGAAGCCCATTTTCTCCCGTTTACTACAGACCAAACTCCTCATATCAACACATTCGCTTCACAATTCCTCCATCCTTGGAGTAAAAAAATCTAATGGCCAGTTTTGGACACTCCAGAATCTCAGAAAAATCAAGGAGGCAATTATTCCCAATTTTTCTGTGGTACCCAACACTTACATCCTTTTATCTCATATCCCAGCCTCCATTACACATTTCTTGGTACTAGACTTAAAATATGTTTTTTTTACTATCCCTCTCCACCCAGACTCATGTTCATTTTTTGCCTGTACTTGGACAGACCCAGACACTCACTACTCAAAACAGCTCACTTGGACTGTTCTTCCCCAAGGCTTCAGCGATAGCCCCCACTACTTTGGTCAGGCCCTCCAACGTGATTTGGCCACTTTATATTTATCCCCTAGTCACATAATTCAATATGTAGATGACCTTCTGCTCTGTAGTCCTTCCTTAGAGCATCTTACATGTTATACTAGCATCCTGCTCAACTCCCTGGCATCCAGGGGGTACTGGGTTTCTCAATCCAAGGCCCAAGTTTGAAATACTTAGGCATCTTATTAACCCCTACTTCCTGGACCATTCCCCTGGAAAAACTCCAAGCCTTAAGGAACAATCCCCTCACATCCACCAAACTGGACATGTTATCCCTCTTTGGCCTTTTTAACTATTTTCATATCTGGATACCAAAATTTTCTCTTATAGCCAAGACCCTCTACAAGGCTTCCAAGGGAGAGCCTCCATATTCTCTTCCATTTCCTTGCTCCTTTTCTTCTACTATTTCTGAGCTTCAAATCTCCCTCCTAAAATCTTTAACTCTATTCAACCAACCCTAATACACCTTTTTTTTTTTTCCTGGCTCTTTATTCAGAACATGGACAGGCATTAAGAATTCTTTATCAGAAGGCAAAAGACACTCCCCATCCCATTGCATTCCTCTCCAAGCAATTAGACTTAGTTTATCAAGGTTGTCCCCAGTACCTTAGGATTTTGGACAACTGCAGCTCTTCTGATCCCTGAGCCAAGAAAGTTCACATTATATCAATCCATTACTGTTATTACCACACACTCCCTCTCAGATCCCCTTAGTCACTGCTCATTTTTATCCCTGCCCCCAACCAGAGTGCAATTACTATATGCACAGCTCTTAGATCCCTTAACTACCTTCCAAAAAGAATCCTCACTAAACTAAGCCACTCTGCTCTCCCCAAAAAATTCCTCTGTCCCCTAAAATACCCCTTCCCCTATGATTTCTCACTATTGACCTGATATTCTGTAATTTTTGATGAGCCCATTCTGTTATATAACAGATCGGCTGTTACCTGACTCCTCTAATTGGTTCATAGATGGAAGCTCTCAGATACAGTTTCCTTACCTTGCTGGTTATGCTATAATCCAGGGAAAGTCTATGACAGCCTCTCCTTTCATCCTTACATGAATATTAGAATTAGCTCCCTTACCTCTGGGTACAACATCACAGCAGGCAGAATTACTGGTCTTCACTCAAGCTCTATCATTAGACAGAGACAAATCAGTTAATATTTTTTACATACCCCAAATATACATACAATATTTTTCATTGTAACATTTTAATCTGGAGAGAAATAGGCTTTCTAACTCAATCAGGGACTCCCAACCTCAATGCTAACTACATAAAATATTTGCTTGAGGCTGAACTTTTACCTGACAAGGCAGTTGTGCTACATTGCAGAGGAAATCAGACTCAAAAGGATTATGTGTCCTTGGGGAACCAGGAGGCTGACAGGCTTGCTAAGAAAATTGCATGGTCTGGCCACCACTTCCAAATGGTTTTACATTCTGCAGTCCCCAAACTCCAGTTTTCCACTGACAAAACTAAGGCCCTTTTATCCTATCTCTATAATATATTCCACCCAGACACACGCTCTTTCCAGATATTCTTAAAAAACTCATTAAATATATCTCCTCCAACATATTTTCCTGTACTTGCACAGCATGTATCAAGTTTATCCTGAACTCTAATGTGACACCACCCCTAATTTCCACACACAAGCTAGAGGAGCCCTTTCTGCCATGGATTGGCAGCTAGATTTCACTAATAGGCCCTCTGTGAGAAAGATTCAATATCTCCTAGTTTTAGTGACACCTTCACTGGATGAGTTGAAGCCTTTTCAACTAGCAACAAAAGGGCTTACACAGTGGCTACCCTACTTTCCCAGGAAATAATTTCACATTTTGGCTTACCTGCCTCCCTCCAATCAGATAATGGTCCTGAGTTTACTTCCTCTATTACCCAGCAAGTAGCCAAATTGTTAAATATAAAATGGAAATTTAACATACCCTATTATCCCTAATATTCAGAAAAAGTTGAGAGGATGAACAGGACATTAAAAGCAATTCTAGCCACATTATTGGCAGACAATTATATTGCACTAAGCATCTCCCCCTAGCACTTCTCTGAACACAAGCTCTGCCAAAAAAATCCTGTCCTGATCAGCCCCTTTGAACATATGTATGGGCGACCTGTTCTCCCCGCCACCATTCAATCTCAATTACCTAGCATATCTTCTGACTTCCTAAAGCCCCTTTTTGTTCATCTTTAGGGCTGCTCTCTGGAAATATGCCCACACATATCTTCCCCAGCCTCAATGTCCAAAAGCCCCTCCAGCCATTTCAATAGGAGATTTAGTCTACTTTTCCCCTCCTCAACTCGTGGCCCCTTTGCAAGGGAAATAAAATGGCCCATTCAAGGTCATTCTAACCACCCTCACTTCAGCTAAATTAGAAGACTACCCTTCTTAGGTTTAATTCAGCAACTTAAATCTTGCCCCAACTAACACCTCTTATCATTTCATTTGCACAGGCCCCACCAGACTTTGAGTTAGTGGCCACCCAGGAAGCTATAAAGTCTCACATGCAAAATTCCTGATGTCCCTCTCCAAGACCTCCTTTTATCTCTTCTTAACACCACTCAGGGATGAATTGAGCTTATCATATACACTGCCCCTTGTCCTCTCTCCTTCTCAAACACTGGACCTTATTTGTGATTTATGGCTTCAGGGGACTTTCATTGATTTAACCCACACCTAAATATCTTTTTACTCCTTCTGTCTTCTATATCTTATTTTTGGATTTTTCAAATCAGGGCCACAAACAGTGGCCCTGGATTTGAAACAGCAGCAACAACAAGAGCTGATGAATACACAGAGAGCCTCATCCCTCTAGACAGCAATGTCAGAGACTCAAACCTGGAAAGAATTTAAAAATCTAGGCCAATTTATTATCTTGTTATCAGGTTTACATGTTGGTTCTTGTAATATGCACAAGTGTATGCTTGGCTAGTGGCACAAAAACTTATTGGGCCCATATTCCACAAGCTGCTATTGCACCCTCAGTATATCTTAATTCCACCACCTTTTTGCCTGGTCCCTTGTTAACCATGGAGTTCACCCAACAGTTTTTGTTTAATTACTCAGCATTGTCTTCTGGGCCTCCACTTTGTGTCTCCTATAACCATCCTTATTCTTATTACACCAAGCCCCAAACCTGGGTTCATTAGATCTCAGAAGGACCAAGACAGGAAGTCAAGTTTACTTTTCTCACTGGAAGAGGCTCTCCTGCTAGACAAGAAATTAATGCTAATTATCCATTAAAGAGGCCCCCATGCTTTCACCACAGTCACAGGGACCCTCTACATAAAGTGTTGAAATGGAAAAGATGTGTTACATCACATCCACAAAGTATTTATGTTGTAGAAAAACAGGTCATAAATTGGGGGTCTCCTGAGAGAATAACAGATGCACAATCTAGAGATTAGAGATGGACACTTCATTATACTAATAATATAACACGTGTTCACAGAGAAGGCATGGACTCTGATACCATCCTGCACTTGTAGAAAAGGGAACTATCACCCTCCACCCTAAAAATGGGCTTAGGGCCAATCCAGGACTCTATATGGAAGATAAGTCTGACCCAGGAAGTCTTTCAAATCTGGAAGAGTGAGTCAAATTATGGCAATACAAAATATGTTCTGTACATTGATGCATCCTTTTACAAAGAAGTCTACCTCACAGCATGTGTCCTTTAAATGCATTTAAATGCAGTATAATGCCTCAAAAATATGTATCATGTTACATGTAAAAGCTGCATGTTGCAACACTTTGTTAATTGGACCATATAGCAGGACCCTAAACAAACTCTTATGATGCTTATAAGGCCAGTAGCTACCTGGCTCCCTGTAAAACTAGAAGAACCATGGCAGGGGACACCCTCAATAGCATTTATGCAAATGTTGTTAAGACACATAAGACACCAAAGCAAGCCTTTTATTTGACTGTTAATAGCTGGCATTTTCAGATTGGCAAGACTCATTGCTTTCGCTTCCAGAACAGCAGTGGCCTTCTACCAAGAAGTCCAAATTACACATTACCTTAAGCAATTTTATAAGAACTATACTGAAACTTGGCAAACTCAAGTACATATCAACCAGGAGATTCTGAGTGAAATCCAACAGCTAAAAGATTCTATTTTATGGCTTGAAGAACAAGTACAAGATCTATGGTGGGCTCAGAGACTCCAATGCCACTATAAAATAACCATTTTTTTGTGTTACTGGAGATCCATATAATGACACTGAAATTCAATGGCAACATGTGTGCAACCATCTCAGGGGACTTGATCCTTCTTATAATGCTTCTTTGAATACACTAAAATGCCAATCTCAGGTCTTGGCCATGGCTAATGCTCAAACACCCACTCTGGATAATGAAGAAATCTGGGGTAGTGTAGCAGAAGGAGTCTCTTCCCTCAACCCTTTTAAGTATTTTTCTACTCACATAGCTGGATTATTGACATTAACTATATTGCTAATCAAAGCCCTTGTTCTGATTTTGTGTAATTTGCCAAGCAGGATGGAGACAATTATATAATGAGGAAAGTATGATTCCAAGATTAATTATGCTTGTTATGATGCAAAGAAACTGAGCCCATGAGCTCATGGGATAGATACCCCAAATCTGATTAGGCTTTATCCCTTAACTAAAAGGAAAAAAATTAATTAACAAAACTCTCAGTCATGTCACATGCAGAAATTACCCCCTCACAGATTAACCTTTGCATGCTGCTACAATATTTGTTATTCTGTCTCTAATTTTAATCTTGTAGTCTTTTAACAAGGTGACCAGTTCAACTGCAATCACTTGAAAACACCTCTGAACATGCCTTCTCCCACTGCTCACCATTCCACTCAAATGAGTATACATCATAAGCTATGACGTCACAACTCCCCACATCCATGCCAAATTCATTTCTTCTTTTCAGAGACTGGAATAATAGGTGTGGAAAGAAAAATCGCCATGCATTTGGTGACTTTCTCCTTCCCCAAAAATGTCTTTCTGATTCAAATTATGCTAACAGCTCCTCCTTCAACAACAATCAAATTATGCTAACAGCTCCTCCTTCAACAAAAATCGCCATGCATTTGGTGAATTTCTCCTTCCCCAAAAATGTCTTTCTGATTCAAATTATGCTAACAGCTCCTCCTTCAACAACAATGTCTTTCTGATGGTAATCCAGGGATTTAGGGGAGATTCACCATATTGAAATAGGAAATGGAGCATCCCATTGAATTGATAAACAAGCCCCAAATTCTTGAGCGCCCCAGAGAAACAACAAATTCCTCGCTAGACCACCTGTCAAAATAACCTATAAAAAAACCTGTCCTTTTCTTTGTTGGTGGGCCCACTTTCCACCAGAAAACTGGGTCCCATCCTCACATCACCCTATTCCTGTGTTCCTGTGTGAGACTTAGATCCTGAATAAAATGCTGAGCTGAACTGTGAAGTTTGTTGCGTCTTAGCCTTCTTGCCCTTACATCCTCTATTACAGGTCCAGAAACCTCAAGATCCCAGAATTAAAAATCATCACACCCAAATAAAATCTTGCCCTATTTCTAGCCCAAATTACTGAAGCAATCACCAATATACAACTTTAAATGTGAACAGCCCTGATTGAAATCTCTTCTTACATTTTTACTTTATCAGCGAGTCTTCACCCTACATGTGCAAATACATAAAGTTAGAGGAAGGCCCTAAGTCTTCCCAGCAGTTACTTTTAGCTCCTCTTAAAATTAAACATTAGTTCTGAAAGGACAGAAACAATGCCATTTTGAAATCGTTGACCTTTGTTCCCAAATCAGCAGCCCCCACCAAGTTCCTGAAAATTTGCAACACCCTCAATGGCATCCTGCTCAGGTGTCAGTAAGTCATTTTGAAGTATGGGCCAACCATTCAGGAAACTATATATCAGGACCACTTCAGCCAAACCTATCAGTCTAATGGTCAACTGACAACACCCTTATCACACTCAACTTCACCCAATCTTAGAATACATGACTGCTATCCCCCTGCATGCACTTTCCCTTACCCAATCCTGCAAAACCAAGGCATGTACTCCCCTGTTTGTGATTGAAATCCATAAAAATCCCCTTTTCCATAGACTTGGGGCCTCATCTCCCTACCCAACTCACTGCATTGAGGAAGTTGTGTGGTCCCTGCTCAAACTTGTAATAAAGACACCTTTTGTGATTGCATCAAAATCAAACTCCTGGTTGTCTCTGGTGGCCTCATGAGTCTGCACATTACATTTGGGTGCTTGTCAGGGATCCTCCAGAACCCCAGGATTCCCCCCCCAAACTGAAGGGTCAAACACGAGCCGGTAAGAATTCTGTGTCTGTATAGTTGTAGATGGACACAATATCTTTATTTATTTATTTATTTATTTATTTATTTATTTATTTATTTATGTGGTGCTGAGGATCATACCCATTTCTTCACACAAGGGAGTCAAGTGCTATACCACTGAGCTACAATTCCAGCCCTCTCTGTGTGTCTCTTGATTGGTGCATCTCAGGAGACAATTCTGCCAACCTTAAATGTGCCTAGGTGAATGTACTGGGGGGCACTGGTCTGGAGGATCTAGAAGACATTCCAGACCCCACAGGTAATGACATAGAGCCTCACACTCAGCTTCTGTGGGAGACCAAGGCCATTGTGGCAGTTGTGCCTCTGGCCCCATCTCCAACAGACATTTTTTTGGTTTGCTTCCAAACAGCACTTGGTAAGCAACAGTGTCTGCTGGCCAGCCTTGTGGTTTATGTTTTTGTTTGTCTTTTTGTAAGTCTACCTGACTGAGACTGAAGAAATGAGACAAATGCAAACTGAGTCTTAATTTAGAGCATTGTAAGTACGTTGGAAAAGAGCTAAAGGGCTAGAACTTGAAGTCAGAAAAGGGAAATTTTCTGTCTTTTGCAGCAACGAGGCAGCAAAATGTAACAAGTGTTCTTTACCCAGCTGCACTCGTCCTGTAGTGACCCCTCCCCCACTGACCTTCAGGTGGCTCCAAAGCTGGCAAGTTGCAACTTAGTAAAGACTTTAGTAAGAAAAGTTCCTGGAGAAGAGACCAGTCTGCAACCCAAGGAAAGGAAGGAGAAAAACTGTCTTTTATTTGGCTTGTCAACCAAAGTATAAAGCTACTTATATTTTCAGGTCATGATTTCGATTCTGCATGCCAAAATTAAGATTTCTGATGAGATGTATTTTATCCAACAATGGAGTTTTTTTAAACGTATAACATTGCAATGGAAATCCATCTGCAGGCCTTTACTATTGTTGTGTTGTATGTCTGTGTGTGTGTGTGTGTGTGTGTGTACCATGTACATGGTATCAAAATTGACACAGATAATTAAAACCTAAAAAAAAAAAAATGGATCCAAATACCTTTGATTCATGTGATTCAAGTTTGATTTACATTGTATAACCAAATGAAATTAAAGAGTTCTTTAAAATTACTACTTCACAGTTGAACAATGAAAGGTGTTGATCTCTATACAGTGTTTAAAATGTAATTAATTATCATTTTTAAAGATTTCCTTCAGCAGAAAATGATAATTTAAAATGTTAACTAAACCTGTTTATATGGATAGCCTAAGTTATAAGTAAATAGATCAAACCTAACATAAATGGGACAAACATTATAAATGTGGGTTTCATAAAGTTGTTGCTCAATGGAGGATTTAAAATTGCTCTGTCATCACTAAAACAAAATTACTTTAAATTAAACCCCAAAAGGTATAATTCTATATACTTAAACATTGTTTTCATAAATGACAAGTGAATGTAATTCTCTAACCCAGCCTAATTCTTACATTGAAAACCAGTTTGACAAGAGGTCATAAATGTTGATTTATTTGTTTTACTTGCTTGAACCATGTTTTATTAGGCAATTGCCCTCCTTAAAAATCTAAGTGGGTACCCTCATGCTGGAACCTGAGTTTACTTCCTATCTAGGATGTGGAGCCATGTAAATCATTGACTTGCTACCTGCCTCTGTACTGCTACTGCCAGAACCTTGTTAGTTGTAACCCTACCTTTATAATTCTCTGTGTTGCAGACTTTCCTGTTCCTGGACAGAGCTGCTGCCCTTGCTGCTTAAAGGGGACAGCCACTGTACAGCTGATTTATGTACATGGTGTAGGCTTGGTTAAGTTGATTTAAAAAATGGATTCAATTATCCTTTCTTTGTGTTCTAGGTTCTATACATGAAGACTTGAATGTTTCTATTGTTTCATTTAAAGTACTATAAATAACAAAGTATTTCTTATCATTGAAATGAAGTAATTTGCCTAAATTCAGAAATTTACAAGGATTGTTTTGGGATGTGAACAGAAGGAAATAAATATTCTAGATATGGTACTTAGTGGAAGAAAAAAGGAAATGTTTTTGGGTAAAAAAGTCTTCATAAGGTAAAAGAAACAAGAGGATTTAAAGTACATGTTAGAGGAAGTTTAGAGTGATAAAAGGATGAAAATAATGAGGGGCTAAATTGAAGGGTAAATTTTAAAGTTTTATATTTATGGCTAACTTGATTATAATTAAAATAAGATTATTTAATATAAACTCTAATATACTTATATAAAGCAAAATCCTGAAGAGATAAATGCAGGATTCCCCTTAAGGCACCCAAGTTGGGATAACAACATGCCAGAAAGTAAGGAGTGACTCCTGGTCTATTGCTGGGCTCTATTGGCAGGTCTCAAGTCATCTGCACACTGACCTACTAATTTGGCTAAAGTTTATGACATTAGGCAGAAAAGAGACAGAATAAAAATTTGGCTAGAGTCCTTCTAGTAGCCACATCAGTGTCAACTGAAAGAAAAAAGAAACTGAGACAGATTGCTGAAAGTGGAGACAAAAAGCCGCAAGGGAAACACTGTCCGATGCTAGGTTAAGAATTAATGTGCATATTGCAAGAAAGGAGGTTATTGTGGTAAGGGCTGCCCCAAAGAGGGACCCAAGACCAAAATAATGTTCACCAAGGAGTACAACTAGAGGGAACGGAGTTCAAAGCCCCTCCCTGAAACCATGGTAACTCTAAAGGTGGAGAGGAGGTGCATAGACATTCTGATTAACCCTGAAGACCTACATTTGGTCTTACTCCATGATAATGGGCCAATATCAGACCATAAGTCTTCAGTTTAAGGGGCAACTGGGACTAAACAATACTTATGGACTACCCAAAGAACTGTTGATTTGGGGATGGGACAGGTAACCCATTCATTTATTGTGATTCTTGATTGCCCATATCCACTGCTTAGGAGAGACTTGCTCACAAAAATGTGGGCCCATATTTCTTTTGGGCCCAGTGGGGGCCTATTTGACTGACAATCAAGGAAGATCTATACATGTCTTAGTTATGGACATACAGGAAGTGTATAAATTATATGAAGGACTTAAGTCTCCAGATAACAATATAAAATACTGGTTAAAAGAGTTTCCACTAGCCTGGGCTGAAATGGGGGGTATGGGAAAAGCCAGACATAGACCCCCTATTTTTGTTGAATCCAAACCAAGCACCCAACCCATATGGGTCAAGCAGTACCCTAAGTCCTGGGAGGCTACTCCACATATACACCACCTATTAGAATTGGGGACACTCCAAAATTGTCAATCAACCTGGAACACTCCGTTGTTATCAGCAAAGAAACCCAACTAAGATGATTACCAGCGAACCCAAGATCTCCTCGAAGTTAACAATTGGGTAATAGACATCCACCCAACAGTGCCTAATCCTTACACTTTGTTGAGTTATCTTTCCCCATAGCATCATGTTATACAGTCCTAGATCTAAAAGATACTTTATTCAGCCTCCCATTGGAACCCCAGAGCCAAGAAATATTTGTCTTTAAGTGGGACAACACAGATGCAGGAACCATCCAACGGACAACTTACATGGACTAGATTGGCTCAGGGATTCAAAAACGCTCCAACCCTCTTCAACAAGGCCTTACATGAAGATAATACTTCCAGGTAAATTGGCAGAGGATATACTCCAGAAAATCTATCGGACCACACACATGGGGACTATATGAAACATAGATATGGTGCAGCAGGTTGATGTAAAAATCAGGGATGTCCATGGTAAGATAGACCAGATTGTGTCTAATTGCTAGGCTTGCAAGCTCACTAATGCAATCCCCAATGCCGGGGACTCCACTGAAAGCTAAGTGGCTGGGGGTTTATTAAGAAGTGTATTTTACAGAGGTCAAGCCTTGAAAATTTGGATATGGCTGCTTGCTGGTTTTTGTTGACACTTTCTCTGGATGTACTGAGGTAGTCCTGACCTAAACGGAGACTGCAAAGATAGTAGCAAAGAAGCTGTTAGAAGATAGTCTTCCCAGGTATGGATTTCCTCAGATGGTTGGGTCTGACATTGGACTAGCCTTTGTCTCTAATGTAAGTCAGAATGTGGCAACCTTTCTGGGGGCAAATTGGAAATTACATTGTGCTTATAGACCCCAGAGTTTAAGACAGGTAGAAGGAATGAATCAGACCCTAAAAGAGACTTTAATTAAATTGACCTTAGAGAGTGGTGGATATTGATGTCTCTCCTTCCCTTCTTCCTATACTGGGTAAGAAACTAACCTACCCACATGTGTCTGACTCCCTTTGAAATTATGTTTGGCACTATTGCCTCCATTGTCCCTAAACTATAAGAACAGGTCCTAGGTGAATTATCAGATGCTGAATTACTATTTAAACTGCAGGGGACCCAGTGAGCCCACCAGCAAGTATTTTACATGCCTTGTATGAGACTGAAACTCCTCCTGAGCCCCCAACACTTCCACCCATGAGACTGGGTTTATGTCAAGCATCATCACCAAGGTACTCTCGAGCCTTGCTGGAAGAGATTATTCATCATCATCTTGTTGAAAACTCCAACTGCACTCAAGGTTGACAGAATAGCTCTTTGGATCCATTGCACTCATGCCAAACCTGCAGGCCGTTTTGCCACCAAGAGTGACTACTTGAACCCAGACACTGCTGTGAAATGGAAAGCACAGACATAAAAGTGAGACAAGAGCTGGGTGCGATGGTGCAAGCCTGTAATACCAGCACTTAGGGAGGCTGAGACTGGAGAATCAGAAATTCAAAGCCAGCCTCAGCCATGGCGAGGTGCTCAGCAACTCAGTGAGACTCTGTCTCTACATAAAACACAAAATAGGGCTGGGGATGTGGCTCAGTGGTCAAGGGCCCCTGTGTTTAATTTCCAGTATAAATAAAAAAAAAAAGTAAGCCTAGGAGTAATTCAGTTAATGTTTATAAGAATATCATATCAGACTTGGTCATCTGAGTCTGAAAACCAAGATTGGTTTTAATTATTAAAGTTTCAGTTATTCTAGAGGGGGAATGAAAGGACAGGAACAATGCCATCTTGAGATTGTTAACCTTTGTCCCCAAATCAGCAGCCCCCACTGAGTTCCTGAAAAGTTGGAACACCCTCAACGGCATCCTGCTCAGGTGCCAGTAAGTCATTTTGAAATTTGGGCCAACCAGGAAACTAGATATCGAACCCACTTCAGCCAAACCTATCAGCCTAAAGATTAACTGACCTCATGCTGATCACACTCACTTTCACTCAAATCTAGAATGACAAGACTGCTGTCCCCCTGTGTGCTTTCCCTTACTTAATCCTGCAACACCAAGATATGTACTCCCCTACTTACAATTGAAACCCATAAAAATCTCCTTTCCCCTAGACTTGGGGCCACACCTCCCTATCCACTGCATGGGGGAAGGTGTGTGGTCCCTGCCTGGGCTTCTAATAAAGACCGCTTTTGTGACTGTACCGGAAACAGACTCCTGGTGATCACTGGTGGTCTCATGAGTCTGGGCAATATTGCTCTTAGCCACCAGCCACCAGCTGAGCTATATCCTCAGCCCATGGAATTTGAATTTTTGTTCAATTGGTTGGTTGGTTGGAATTGGGGTTTGAAATTAGGAACAGTCTGCCACTGAGCTACATCACTGGCCCTTTTTATTTTTTTATGTTGAGAGAGTCTCATTAAGTGGCGTAAGGCTTCATGGTGTTGCTGAGGCTGGCCTTGAACTTGGGAACCTCCTGCCTCAGCTCCCTGAGCCAAAGTGATTACTGGAATGTGCCACTGCATCTGAAATTTTTGGGTTTTTTGTTTTGTTTTGTTTTCATACTGGGGATGGAAATCAGGGCTACTCAAACACTGAGCTATATCTTCAGTGGTATTTTGTATTTTGATGTAGAAACCAGTTCTCACTGAGTTGCTTAACACTTCGCCATTGCTGAGCAGACTCAGAACTCAAGATTCTCCTCTCTCAGCCTCCTACAGTGCTGGTATTACAGGCATGCATCCCCACGCCTGGCTCCTTTTCAGTATTTTTATCTTGAATTCTCTGTTGTTTTTTGGGGGTGTCTTGGAACAAGATGGAGCTTTACATAAGCAGTAATTTAGGTCAGCATAAGTGTCCTGATGAGCCTTGCATTCTGAGAGTGGGCTTGGATTACGATGTTGTTGGAGAGGACAGATGTTTTGGAAAACCTGTCAGAGGGCATCGCCTTCCTCAAGCTATTACAATCTGAACCCTGAGATGGTAGGCTTTCTGCCTTCTTAGTTCATTGCAGGGTGGGAGGGATGGGGATTGAGGCTTGGAGGGTGGGCTTCAGGTGTCTAGCTCAGGATGTCTTGGTTTCTGCTCAGGTGATAACAATGCAGATGGAGAAAGTGGCCAAAGAAGCAGAGAAGAACTCCAAGGCAGAGGAGCCAAAGTGAAGATGTGTGATTTTCTAGCTTCTGGTTCTGTGCTTTTCTGTGCTTCTCTGTCTCATTTTGATGTTGTCTTCTAGGATCACACTGTGACTTCTTAGGCCTGCAGTGTTTACTTCCACACCTGAAACCAGTGGGCTTGGAGGAAGGGGTGTCTCCTGTCTCCCCATATATGGGGGTGTGCAGATGGGAAGATTAGTGTATAGCCTGTTCTGGTTTTCTTTGAAAGTCCATCCTTTCATCCCTCTTATATTCTGGAGTTTCTTTGTCCTAAATGATGCAAAAGTTGGCTCCCAGCTGTCCTTGTCATGATTGCATTATTCTCTTCTGCAGAGCGGGTGTCCTTGACATCAGGAACTAGGCAGAGGTGCAGTGGGCCTACATGTATAGTTGCCGGGCTGAACTCTCTCTGGGGGCCTATCCTTAAAGAACCCTGATAAGACAAGACAGAAGGAATGTTGGGAACACTTGCTATTGGTGGAACATCCACTGAAATCTTAGGCAGCTCTGTAAACATTGTGTCCTATTCTGGGATGCAACTCAGTGTTACAGCACTTACACAGAATGCAGGTTCAATTCCCAACACTGCTTAAAAAAAATGAAAGACATGATTTCAATCAAAAGCCAATCTCAGTGGTTTGCACCCGTAATCCCAGCTCCATGGGAGGTTGAGGTTAGACTTTGTGTACAGACGGGGCAACATAGAGAGACACCATCCCAAAATGAATACAAAAGGGCTGGGGACAAGGCAAGGTGGTGGAGCACCCTTGGCTCAATCCCTAGCACCAAATCAACAATGAGAAAATGTTGCTTCCATGGTGAAGCAGCCGTGGGGATGTGAAGTCTGGCTTCCCAGTGACCTGTGCTACTCCCACAGCATCTACTCTGGACTCAGTTCCTCCACCTCTGTCTTCTGCTTCTGTGCAGCAGTGATTGGGGTGGGCTGCAGCAGGCCAACCACAGGTGGGTCCACTGCCATCATTCACCCTTGGGCCAAACCCACACTCCTGATTGGCCTTGGGGCTTTAAGCATCACAGTTTACAATACTCAAAGATGGTGTGTGTGTATGTATGCATTAGGAATAGGACACAAGGCTTTTGCATGCTAGGTAAGAGCTCCTCCAATGTGCCACACCCTATACTCACACTGTTGATGAGTGTTTCTGGGGCTGAATGGCCTCCCACTTCATGATAGCACACCACGCCCTGGAGAGGGCACCACTGCACTCCTCCTTGCTAGAGTTCATTCTGCTGATTTCTCCTGTAAACTTTTTGTCTTAAATCAGGCCCTTCAGCAGAAAAATATGAAACATGTCCTAATCTATGCTGACTATGCTGTCTGCAAGAAGAATAAAGGCATGTGCTTGCTCCACATGGGGTTCAGTTTGGATGCACTAATCTCCAAATTGAAGGAGGAAGGTATCATGAATTGATTGAGTTCTAGAATCTTGGTGCTGCCTGTTCTGACTAATGCAGGAAGAGGGTCTGATGCCTGGTTTGGAGCAGCCCAGTGTGTAGGAAATCTGTGTCAGCCAGGGCTGAGAGAGTGGGGAGTGCTAGGTAAACACAGGGAAGTGGGCTGGGATCCCCTGCACAGCACATGATGCAAAGCTATTGTGGCCAAACTCGTCCCGGCTGGGCAGGGGAGTCTCATTCAACCTCTTAGTTTTAAAGCAAGGCCCCTTTGAAATAGAGGCATAGGTTTGCAGACCCACCATGAACTCACCGTCCTTTAAGTGGCCATGTGCCGGGTCTTGTGCTTCAGTAAAGGAAATCTTTGCTGGGTGCATTTGTAGAAAAATTTTTGTAGAAAAATCTTTGCTTGGTGCATTTGTAGAAAAATTTACCTGGGAGGCTCACACAGAAGAATCACAAATTTGAGGCCAGCCTCATTAGGACTCTGCCTCAAAATAAAGAGGGCTGGAGATGTAGCTCAATGGTATAGCACAATTGTGTTCAGTCCCTGAGACTAGGGTGAGAAGAGGAAGTGTCATGTGGTACTTGGTTGTCTGAGCTGTTTTTTACAGCTTTTGTCTTAGGATGATCATGGAAAGCTGAATGTGAGGGAAGGGATTATGGGCACTGTGTGGGGGCCCTGTGGCTAATGGGGCACCTGAAAAGTGGACACACCCTTCCATCTAGCCTTTGCCCCTTTCCTGTCTCACCTGATATTCTATTGGTTTCCAGGTTGATAGCCCTGATAAATAACTGCAACTGCATGTGCCATGGCTCAGGTGCTCTGTGATGTGCCAGAGGCATCCGTTTTACCACCCAGAGCCCCTCTCCTTCTGATCCTGCACAGCTGCAGCCATCAGACATGGCCTCTTAGATTCTCTGGCCTGCCAAGCCAGAGTAGACTCATCACTAATCCTGTTTCTCTTGGTTTGGACAGTGGGTCTGCGTCTTGCTTTTGCGTTTGTACACACTGGTGTGGGAATCTTGGTGACTTTGGGACAACCCTGAAGCCTGGCACATTTTCCTTTGTCCCCCATTGTGCAGAGTTGACAGTACTGGCCAGAAGACGTGTGGGGACCTGACACTTCAGGGGCTACATCCTTGCTGACTTTCCTAAATCAGTGTGCATTGAGCCACCATGTGCCAGGCAGCTCCTGGAGGAAATTTGGTGTGCATGTCAGGTGGAAGGCTCAACAGTGACTGAAGTCATCGGGCTGGAACCACTTTCCAGTGCTGCCCAAAAACTTTGAGACTGAGTCCTGTAACCAACAGCCTCCTCTCTGGGATACCAAAGATCAACTGCACATTATATAATACAAGTTCATGCTGTAATGCCCAGACTCATGAAACCACCAGAGAACACCAGGAGCCTGATTCTGATGCAATCCCAAAGGGGCCCTTTATTGCAAGTTCGAGCAGGGATCTCACACCTTCTTAGATGGAGCACATAGGTAGGTGGGGCCCTGTGTCTAGGGGGCCAAGGATTTTTTGTGGATTACAATCACAAACAGGGGTGTACATGCCTTGGCATTACATGATTGGGTAACAGAAAGCATGTGCAGGGGGACAGCTAAAGGACTGAGTAAGGGAATGTGCCTGCAGGGGGACATGGTTTTGGTGCTACAAAATTGGGTAAGGTTGAGTGTGGTCAGTATGAAGTCAGTTGACATTTAGACTGATAGATTTGGCTATGGTGGGCCCAACAGTTAATTTACTGATTGGTTGTCCCAGATTGCAAAATGACTCACTAATACCAGAGCAGTGTGCCATTAAGTGTGTTGCAATTTTTCAGGATCTGGGCGGGGGACTGCTGGGTTGAAGACAAATGGTCAGAGTCACACAATGGCATTGGTCTTGTCCTTTCAATGCCACACTGACAATAAGAGGACGCTTTGTGCTCTGTTGCCTCCTTTATCTAGACCTAGCTCCTTACCACTGCCCTTTATTGCCACTCCAGTCAAGCTTCTCTGAAGATGGGAATTATGCAATCTATTCCCAAAAACACCACCCTAGGCTGTCTCTCTGCCAATTTAAAACCCACTATTCCCACACCAGACTTAAACTAAAATGCCTTATTAAGTTCAGCACTAAAATCTGGCCAAAATACCAATTAGGAAGCCCACACACAGGACCTCATCTTGGAACTTTCCATAAAGAAAATTTTCAGGCTTTAAAACAATGTTTGTTCCAGAATGACAAGTATCTGGAGGTTTCCTATCTGAAAGATTTCTTCCTTCCACACTCAAAACCCTCCTTACATCTCCAAGTTAAATATCAGCTCCTGGCATCTGCAGTTTAGAGCCAAAACAAAGCCCCTATAGGTCACGCCTAGACCCAATCCCATAATACTCCTGTGTCTTATTGTTTCACTATACCTGCTGAGAGACCCTTAAAGCCCTGCTACAGATGTGTTCAGGATTGACATTGGGCAAATGTCTGCTGTAATCCAAGATCCCCTTCCTGACCTTCTCCCAGTTGTGGACACTGGGAACACTGGAAGGTGGAACAACAGGCACCTCCAACACGCTCCTCCAACAGGCATCGCTATCCAATACTGGGCTTTTCAGCAGGACACGGTCAGAATGAGAGGGCATGGCCTTTCACACAGAACATGAACAAACATTAAAAATTCTCCATCAAATTGCAGAAGTTACCTGCCCCTAGGACCAGTGCTACACTGCCTTGCATTCATAAACTATAGCTTTGTAATCCCCATCATTTACAGCCCCAAAATAGCAGATAAAACACCCTCCCTTATAGGTGCACTGACCTCAAGATTCCAGCATTAAAAATTATTGCACCCAAATATAATCCTGCCTTATTTCTAGCCCAACTTACTGAGGCAATCACCAAATATACAACTTTAAATGTGAACAGCCCTGATGAAAATCTCTTCTTACACTTTTACTTTATCAGCGGGTCTGGAGCCCCCATCCACAAAAATCTTAGAGGAATGCTCTAAGTCACCCCATCAGTTACACTTAACTCATCTAGAAATTAAACATCAGCTCCTATCCTCATCCATCCAAAGGCCTAAAAAGCCACTGTTACCCATGAATCCACTAGATCCTCCAATACACTTCCTAACATAAAATATAGTAGTTTAATGTATCTACATCACCCCCATACCTCCAGCTTCCCCTATCCTTCCAAACTATAGTTTCAGAAATCTTGATAAACTTCAGCCCTTTTTGCCTCAATCAGAACTGTGGAGCCATTGCTTTGTGGCCATGTGCCAAGAGTGACTCAGAAAGCTCACCTGCCAGCACTTGTGCAGCTGGTCACCATGGCAATAAGGTGCCTGGTGTGATCTCACTATCTTGTGAGAGCAGCCAAAAACCGAAAACACCAGCTACCTGGAAGTCGACGCCAGGCATAGAGGAGAGGTTAGGTCGAGTGAAATAGGTCAGGAGGAGCCGCACACATGGGGCCGAGGATGGCTGTTCAGAGACATGACATGGATTGTCAGCAGCAACTGGGACTCTGCGGCCCCATCCTGGGGTCTGTCACAGAGTCCCACCCCAATCCAGACATGAGTGAACAGTTTTCTGTACTTCCCCTGGGATCCAACCCAATAGCGACAACCTGGACACCTGTGTCCTGGGATTCCCACTGGTCCAGATCCCAGAGTATGACACTGGAAACCTCTTGGGCTTCCTACAGGCACAGATCCCACACCGTGACCTTTGAGACCCCTCTCCTGGGCTCCCGCCCCCCATCCCCCCACCTAGCTTCCTCACCAGACCTTGTCCCTGGGCCCCAAACCCTCATGGCGACCTGTGAGACCCCTTCTCTTGGCTTCTGCAGCATGTTAACCCACATCACGACCAAGAAGACCTGTCTCCTGGGCTTCCTCCTACATCCCCACCTAACCTGCTTCATGGGCCCTGACTCCACATCCCAACCAAGGAGACCTGTCTCCTGGGCTTCCACCCTGCATACCCACACCAGCCCTTTGAACCCCCACACTACATTTTGACCTGGGAGTTCCCCATCTAGGTCTTGACCCTGGGTCTCTATGAGAGACCAGGATAATGGAGCATTTCTTGGTGCCCCTCCCTTCAAACTTGGTAGAGAAAAGGAACAGCCATAGCCACTTCTGCCTTTGAGGCCCATTAATAACTGGACAGAGGATACCAAGAAGGGTGTAGTAGTTTTCCATGACCCCAGAACACCACTCAGAGAAATAGGAAAACAATTCTAACTGCCAGGCATAGAGGTAAGACCCAGACCTCCAAAAAAGCTCTTGAAGATGGTCCAATGGCACAGAGATGTAACCCTAGCACATTGGGAGGCTGACACAAGAGAATCTCAAGTTCAAAGCCATCCTCAGCAGTGGCAAAGGACTAAGCAACTTAGTAAGACCCTGTGTCTACATAAAATAGAAAATAGGGCTGGGGATGAGTCTCAGTGGTGGAGTACCCCTGACCTCAGTCCCTGGTACTAAGACAAAACAGTTTTTTGAGAGGCCTATGCCCACCTGGCTTATTCCTGGTTCTTTGGAGGAAAGGAGCTTAAGCCAATTTCTCAGCTGATTTTTCCTGCAGTCTGGATCAGGATCCTTAGGCTGGAGGGAGTGGATTTTGCTATGAGGGATGGACTGGTGCTGATGGCATTGTTTTGCTTGTCCATGTGTCAGGGTAGCTTTGTTTTTCAGAGTCACAGACAGTTTTGGGCCTTGATCAACCCCTGGCTAGGCAGAGTGGGCCAGACCTGTAATCCTAGCAACTCAGGTGACCTAGGAAAGAGGATCAAGAGTTCAAAGCCAGCCAGAGCAGTTTAGTGAGGTACTTAGCAACTCAGCGAGACCCTGTATATAAATAAAATACAAAACAAAGGGGCTTGAGATGTGGCTCAGTGAGTAAGCAACCCTGAGTTTAATCCTCAGTACCAAAAAAAAAAAAAAATACAATGATCAGTTCCTTTACTGAGAGGAGATAGATTGCTAGGTGCATGGAACGCAAATGGGATACTTCATCTGCATCTGTAGAACATACCCTTATTCAGGGCTGTGGTATGAGTCTTTCAGGAGCTGGCACATAGGACCATCATTCACGGCTCAGGGGTGATGGACACCTCAGAAGCCAGCACTTAGGAATCTCACACTGGTCTGGGAGAGTGTAAATTCTTTGGGACCCACTTTTGAATGGTGAGCTATTCAGGAATCACTACCTGACAACCAGGACTCATTCTGGCTTGGTGGGTAAAATAATTGAGGACACTTATTCAAGACTGGGTGGGCATGAGCCCTTTGGAAGCCAGAATTCATGTTTCTCATTGTGAGTAAAGGTTAACCCTATAGAACCCTTTGTGTGCTGAGGTTGAACCCTTCAGGAATCAAGTTTCACAGTACTCCCCAGATTTAGAGATTGAATACATTGAGATCGTCCCTAGTCTTCCTGAGCCTGGAGTTGGCAACAGGAAGTAAGTTGGGGCAACAATGGATTTCTTTGACAGTTTCTTCTGCAGGGTGTGAAAGGAAGTACACTGTGCCTGAGG
Organism: Geosciurus inauris; assembly: GCA_004024805.1. Taxonomy (NCBI): domain Eukaryota; kingdom Metazoa; phylum Chordata; class Mammalia; order Rodentia; family Sciuridae; genus Geosciurus; species Geosciurus inauris. The sequence continues at coordinate 43,008 of PVHX01011092.1, read as the reverse complement.
GAATGGCTAGAAAATAGTAGCTGCCATGGAACCAGTTATCACTTCGCTATTTTTATTCATTTACCTTTGGGATGATTGAGTACCTAAAAAGTACACTGTTAAGAACTAATCATTATTAGGTTGGGAAAGGATCCCAAGGGTTTTCTGTAAGTTTGCATTAATTATTAACCACCATGTCAAGTTCTCACCATGCCCAAGAGCTGCATGCATTACATGATGTGTCCTCAAATCCACCCCACATTTTCAAAAAAGGCCATGGGCTAAGGGAGGGTTGGTGTTGATTACAGAGAGTCCTGAAGCTAACAAGGGGTTAGACCTGGCTATCCATGTATTTTCTGAGTCCATACACAGGGCTTTAGCCTGTGCTGTCAGGCCCTGTTATGAGAGACCTCCTTGTGTGTGAAGGGGTCTCAATGTGGCCATCTGCTGTGGGACTTACTGCTTTTTTGTTCCAGTCCTCACACCATGTCTTTTTGTTTGCAGATACCCTGTTCCAGTTGAAGATATATATTAAATGACCATTTGCATCAGCCCTGTGTAGGTGATCAGCAAATGGGACAAGTAGTACATGTCACACTCAGAACCTTAGAAACACAAACTTGGGATGGACAACAAGTAAACAACTGCTCAGACCACTGACCAAGGCTGGGGTTATTGAGGTGGCTTTGTGACCTATTGAGTCATTCTGCTTGTCTCTGGTTGAGTGGAAGCAGATCACTGTAGGTCATCCATGTGAGACTGAGTATATGATCTTTTAAGAACTGAGATTGGCTGTTCTGTGTATGCCTTGGAGGCCCTGCTATGCAATGAAACTTTGGGCTCACATAAATTTAAAGTCACATTCAAAGACCTATGAATGGTATCCCTCATGTTTGTGTGGTGTTTGCAGATTCCTAATAACCCCAGACACATTTATACACTTTTCCTTTCAACGACCCATTGTCCATCATCCAGGGTGAATATTATGTTGTTTCTCACTGGTCTAAGGCTGGGCTGCAATGTAGCTCTGAAGTGGCCTCATGACAAACGAAGTCTTTGTGAGGTACTGCTGCTGTGGGCACAGGGCCTCAGGTCAGTTGCATGGAAGACCAATAAGCCAAGCCCCTGATTGTGGCCATGGCCAGGACTGGCTGTGGCATAAGACAGCTTCAGAGGTGTCATGGGCACACTGACATGCTCCCTGCTGCTGGTGGCAGGACCATCAGGTTTCTGGGAGCTGTCTGCACAGTATCTGTGGAAATGATGTTTTCAGGTTTTGACATTTGTCTTGTTTTGTTTCTTTTATTCTTCTTTCTTATTTTTGGTGCTGGGGATTAAACCCAGACTTTGGGCATGCAAGGCAAGCACTCCACCAGCTAAGCTATATCCTCAGCCCATGGGTTTTGAGTTTTTGGTCAGTTGGTTGGTTGGAATTAGAGATTGAAGTTAGGGACACCCTTCCACTAAGGTACGTCCCCAGTCCTTTTTATTTTTTATGTTGAGAGAGTCTCACTAAGTGTCTTAGGGCTTCACAATATTGCTGAGGATAGCCTTGAACTTGGTATCCTTTTGCCTCAGCCCCCTTAGCCACAGGGATTACAAGCATGTGCCTCTGCACCTGACATTTTCAGTTTTTTTGTTGTGTTATATTTTGGTACCGGTGATGGAACTCAGGGCTACTGAAACACTGAGCCACATCCTCAGCCATATTTCTTGTTTTGATGTAGAAACAATTTCTCACTGAGTTGCTTAACACCTTGCCATTGCTGAGTGGACCTGGAAATCAAGATTCTCCTCTCTCAGCCTCCCATAGTGCTGGGATTACAGGCATGCAACCCCACGCCTGGCTCCTTTTCAGTATTTTTATCTTGAATTCTGTGTTGTTAATTGGGGGCTGTCTTGGAACAAGATGGGAGATTTCCATAAGCAGTAATTGATGTCAGCATAAATGGGCTTGTGATCCTTGCATTCTGAGAGTGGGCTTGGATTAGGATGTTGTTGGAGAGGACAGATGTTTTGGAAAACCATACTCATTTTTATATTCTTCTTACTATTGTGTGGGGAGACAAATGGTAGTTTTTTTATTTATGAATGAATAGATTTTCATTGCTTGGTTTTGTAGGACATAACTTTGATCCATAAACTGTTAACTACATATGTACATGATAAAAATATTTTGTTTGGGTTCACACTTACAAACACACACCATTTTCCAGCAAATGCCATAATTTTATTGTATATATACCAAGAAATGGGATAGCTGGGTTATGGTGATTCTATTTTTAGTTTTTGAGACCTTTTCATACTGCTTTCCAGAGTGGTTGTTCTAACTTGAAATCCTACCACCAATGTATAAGTGTACCTTTTTCCCAACATTTTTTCCAAAATTGATTATTGTTTGTAGTTTTGATAATTGCCACTGTAACTGAAGATGAAATACTGCTATAGGTTTGATTTGTATTTCTCTAATTGCTAAAGATTTTGAACATGTTTCCATATATGTATTGACCATTTGTATTTCTTCTTTTTAGAAGTGTATATTTCAATTTTTTCCCACTTATATATATATATATTCTTACTGTGGATAATTATGTTAATTAATGCTAACATAGGAAAAAGAATAATGGAAATAATGTAAGCATAATTAAAGTGCTTATGGGGATTAACTTTCATGTGCAATTTTATATGTAAACTTTCATTTTACATAAAAATTTTAACTCATAGTAATATTTGTATTTAAAAATTAATTTAAAAAAGTTAATACTTCTACAAGTCATATAATTTTTATAGAATTTCAAATTTATTGAGTAATGTTTGCCATATCAATGCTATGAACAGAAAGGAATAAGATATCATCCCTGCCTTCAAAATATTAGCATAATATTAAAGACTTAGAATTTCCACATAAAAATAATATCAAAAATATTTGTAGTATATGTGTTTGTATGTACATATAATTGGCACAATTTTATTGTAAAGATATATTTTATGAATACATTTGTGAACAATCAGATAAAGAAAAATATAAGCATAATATTTTGGACAATTTCAAATATTTTCCTGAACTTTTCCTCTTAAAGTTTAAAAGAGTTTACATATACAAAATGTGAATTTCTAGGGCTGGGATTGTAGCTCAGTGGTATAGCACTTGCCTCGCATGCATGAGGCCCTGGGTTCGATCCTCAGCACCACATACAAAGCAATAAAATAAAGACATTGTGTCCATCTACAACTAAAAAAAAATTAAAAAATGTGTATTCCTAAATTTTATCTAATAAGTCGAAGTCCACTTTGGAATGAAAATCCATTATGACCAAGGTATCATTCAGGATTTAAGAAATATGTACTGAGATTGTGGGTTTTCATATAATAACTTATAATTAAGGAGTGTAAATAATCTGTTTACAGTTTTTATTCACACCATTTTTGTCTTGAAGACCTGTAAAAGTTTAACTATTTAAACTCAATATCTTACTTGCTCACTTTCGAAGGAAAGAGGATGACATAAGGCCAATAAATGTATATGCTACACTTTCATGAATTAAAATATAAGACAAACACAACAGCTTGCATTTAGGGAAAGAGAGAACACTATCTCCTGAATGTGTGCATGGCTTGGCCCCAGAATGGGAGTGGGATGTCAACTGAACATACTCAGAGCATTTCTTCCAGGATGTGATTCCAATCCTTTAATTTCCTCAGGGATCCTCTGAGTCAATATTATAGTATCAAAATTATCCTTCTCAGGACAATATTAAGAGGATATAAATTTGTCACATCTGGACATCTAGGAGACCGAGAAAGGGTTTTGATCTGCAGTAACACTAGAGGAAGCTGTGTAAAATAGAGGTAATGGTATCACTGAAGAAGTGGAAGGACACCAGGATTAAATTGTCAGATATAGTCTGCCATAGGTCATTCCAGGAAGAAAGAAGGAGAAAAAAAATGTCTGCCTGGAGAATTGCTTTTCTTAAGGAATTGGAATGATCTTATTCCAGGGAGAGTTTACTGTAAGAAGGACTCAGGCTCATTTTCCAGTGCCATACAATTTTGAAGGTTCTCCTCTCTCACATTTGGGGCATTGGATGTTTCTTCCCAAAGCCAGACAAATAACTGGATAAATTGGTTACAGCTGGGAAGCCAATGACTGCTCTTCCCCTTCTAAAATGCCAGCAGAATGGAAGCTAAAATTTCCACAGAGATTTAGAGAACAACCAAGATTCAAAATTGCAAAATATAAGCAGCTCAAAACCACATGTGACAAAAACAGGGGGAAAAGTACCAGAAAGAACAGAATTGCTATATTAGAGGATTTGCCCTGTTCACACTTATGTTTCAGGATTTCAAGTGTATGTGTAGATTCCAGCAAACTCTCTGGGGATATGTTTCCCATTCTGTTCATCAGGCACAAATTTAGGTCATGGGGATTAAACTGCCCTGGGTTAGGTTGAAGACAAGATTAATGTTTTTTTTAATTTTTTTTTTAGTTATAGATGGGCAAAATATCTTTATTTTATTTATTTATTTTTATGTAGTGCATGTCTAGGATTGAACCCAGTGCCTCACACCTGCTAGGCAAGCACTCCACCACTTAGCCACAAACCCAGCCCAGGTTAATAATTTATAGATGGGCTGTAATTATTAAATGAAGAAACTTGACCAGTGAGAACTGCTAGGATAAGTGAGATATGCTGAATTAAAATTTTTAACATATAACAGAGGAGACTTACAAAATTAAAGTGCCAATAGTATGTATTCTGAGGCCATTATTGTCTAAACAAGGGAGCATAAAATTACCAGAAGGAGGAAAACTCTTTATTTTAGAGTTCAATTCCTTGACTACTGGTAGGAGTTGGAATGTTAGGCACACATGCAGAGTTCTATACCCAGGGTTGGATCATGGAACAACATTTGGAGGTTTCGTCTAACCATGTAGTATTAACATAAGACTCCCTTGGTCAGACATAGATGAAGATAAATTGATTATAACCAGGGAGGCTTGGACCACAGTAAGATATATCTGAAGTCAAATTTTGACCATAAAATGAGTTGACACTTGACATGAAAAGATGAGTCTGTAGTTAACTTAAACCACTGTTGGAAGAAAGTGGTAGAATTCAATTGCTGAAATAACTAATTTTCCATAAGATTGGCATAGCTGGGTCTCAGGTGAGGGCAGAATATCCAGAGAACGTGTGCTAAACTCTGTACCCAAACTTGGTCCCAACCCAACACATTCCTGAGGGTACTTCTGGTCCAACCTTGAGTCATTTTGACACTAACCTCCCTTGGTAAGATTTAGACAAATTAAGAGGATAACATTTGATCACTTCTGAGGAACCAGGGGCCAAACCAAGTGTTTTGCCCAGTAAGAATCCATAAAACTATGGTAATCTTGGGCTGGGATGTAGCTCAATGGCAAAGTGTCTGCCTTGTATTTGTAAATCCCTGCATTCAATCCCCAGTTCCAAAAAAGACAAAAAAATACCCTACCAAAAAATAAGATAAAAATTAAGAGGAAAAGAATTATCATAACCCATGACTTAGAGTTTATCTCATAAGTAGGGACTTTAGATGCAAAGATGCTAGTTGTAAACAGTCTGACGGTATTCTAGTCAGGAACAGAGAGTAAACAATTAGTGTAAAGATTTTTCTACCAGGATTTGGAATTGCTGGCCCTGCATTTGGCCTGCAAATGGAATTGAACATGAGTAGAGACTTCCCATGGCTAGGAAGAGTCTGCTATAACTAGAGTATTTTTGTTGTCATACTAGAATCATTGAAGAAATTTCCTTCTGCTAGACTGAGGATAAGGTTAATATGTCAAAGTTTGGGAGGCAGGGACCACAGTAAATGATTTAACATGGACTGAATTAAGAAGAACTGGGTTAAGGGTAAATAAAAAATCTCTACAGTGAGGTATAGAAAGCCAAGGATAAAAACATGTGAGTATAATCACTATGAATGTGTTCTTGTTATGACAGTGAGGAAGATATTCCAAGAAGAAAGGATCTTTGTTATTAGCCAAGGCTTGGTTCCAGGATGGGAGATGAATGTCTGTTGTACATGCTTGGAACCCTTTACTCAGGCTGGGGTCTTTTGCCTCCACATATCCCAAGGTTCCTTGGACCCAACCTTATGGCATTTGAATTGCCCTTAATTGAGCATATTTAGATGCCCTGTGTATTCATCAATTTTCCAACTTTATTTCAAGTCCATTCTTGAATATATAATTCCCATTGATATAAAGAGCACTAAATGGACACACATTCTGCTTTTATTTTTTGTATAAATATTTAATCCAGGGGTGCTTCCCTCTTGACCTCTATCCTGGCCCTTTTAATTATTATTTTTTTTTTATTTTGAGACAAAATATTGTTAAGTTTTTAGGGTCTTCCCACATTATTGAAACTAGCTTTAAACTTGTGATAATCCTACTTCAGTCTCCCAAATTAATAAGATTATAGACATGAACCACCATATGTGTCTAATTCTCTTTTGGGGGAACATGTTACTATTTAAGTTCTAAAAGAATAATAAAATTATACTAAATCATTGGGTCTAGGAAAGGTATGTTTTCCCTGTGAGTTCAGGAATATATAATCCTGAATCCAGTTCTAATGTCTTAATAAGTTTGGGCCTCCCAGGTGCAGTGACACACCCTTGTAATTCCAATAAACTATGAGACTGAGACAGGAGGATTGCAAGTTTGAAGAAAGTCTCAACAACTTTAAATAACCCTGTCTTCAAATAAAAAATAAAAATAAAAACTAGATAGGTACCCTTGCCATGGCCTCTAAAATAATTGATATAACTGGAATGCACTGATGCACCAGTTGTTTCATTTTTCTTTTTGTGTAGTTGTGAATTGAATGTAGAGCCTCAGGATGCAGTTATTTTAAGTTAATAATAGGATCTAGCTCAGAGAGAAGGGCATTTGCATTTATCTGTATATAAAGTCAACTCAATTTCTGAGTTATATATTTGTATATATTATTCATAAATAAAAATAATGTTGCAGGATATGGTGGTGCATACCTGTAATCCCAGTAGCTCAGGAGGCTGAGGGAGGATGTCAAGTTCAAGGTCACCCTCAGCAAAAGGTGCTAAGCAACTCAGTGAGATCCTGTTTCTAAATAAATTACAACATAGGGTTGAGAATGTAGCTCAGTGGCTGAGTGTCCCTGAGTACAAACTCTGGCAACCCCACAGTAAAATAATGTGATAAAATTATTTTGAAATTTTATTTAAAATTTTTCTATTTTTTAAACTATATTTTAGTTGTAAATGAACACAATACCTTTTCTTTACCTATTTATATGTAGTGCTAAGGATCAAACACAATGCCTCACACATGCTAGGTAAGCACTCTAACAATTAGCTATGACCCTGGCCCTGATCTCTGGTTTTAAAAGGAAGAAGTATGAGCTTTTAATTTCTAAGCCATCCATGAATCAGCAATGATTAAACAGAAAAATTGTGAGGCACATGAGTAATTTTTAAGTTTCTAATGTTCACATTAAAATGAAAAATAACAGCTTAAATGAATCATAATAACTTAAGCCAATATACCCAAAATATTATCATGACTTGAAAACATGTATTTACTAATGGATATATGCATTTTTGGAACTTTGTTTGAAAATTTATTCTTTCTTGAAGTCTCAGGTACATCAAGTTCACTGCATCCACATTCCATGTCTCACAACTGTAAATTCCTTGACCTCAGCAAGGCAAAAGACATGAATGACTCATTTTCATACCATGGTTGATGTATACACTTCCTGAAAAATATTCTCCTCAGATCCAAAGGGCAGGAGAGAAAGTGCACTTTGAGAGAGATGGCGTTCCAACCCAGAAGGGTACAAAGTGGATACTGTCTCACACTAACTTCTGGGCACAGATCCAATCCCATTTCAGACATCACACTGTAAAAATACATAGCCCTCTGAAAGCCCTGCCACCTTCCAATACATTTGGTCTCTTATGGCCCTTTAAACACCTCATGGCATTGAGTATTTTACAACTACACTTGTAAGGAGCAGTGGTGACTTCTTCATTTTTAGGTCATTACACAGAATGATATTCATTTCTTAATCTTACAGTAATAACAACATAGAGGCCATGTGCTCCCATGACCCCTGTGCAAAATATTTTTCCAAGTCAATTAATTCTCCTTGACTTGTAGAATGTCATGAAGGGTAACTGAGCTGGCAATGCCAGTTGTTCACTGGAGCTCTTTGCTGCTTTTGTTTCAGTTTATGCATTTTCATTGACTGTGCTTGCAAGCTTTAATGCTTCTTCTCTTCCTTAGACTCGATCAGCATTACAGTGAAGGTTGATAGGTATTTCAAAAGTTCAGAGATCCTACTCTACTGATTGTACTTTGGATTCATAGGACTCTTGTTTATCTCATAATTCCCTCATTCTGGCAGTCTCTCATACAGTTGTATTAGTGTTTACTTTCAGATCTATAGAAATGATTCATCTATGGCTTTAGCAGCTGCACATGGATACTTAGGCTATTTCTCCAACTCATCTGTGCCACTGCTCCCATCTCATTTTTTAGCCATCAACTGGGGCCTGGGCTTCAACAGTTCAAAGACAGCACAACTTGCTGTGTTTTTGTAGGCCCAAAGTGCAACCAGAAGCCTTCTTTAAGTTTACAGGAAATTTAACCCAGCATATCCAACTCTCTATAGGTGTCAATATTAATTAGACTGTCTCATCTGAGCACTATTTGCTTCTTGGTGACCATAGGTGTTATTTTTCTCCCCTAACCACCTTCACTAATCTATCAGGGCTGAGATCTCTCTCACCTGCAAAATATCCCACAAACCATGTCCATTGCTGTGTGGGGGCTCAGTCCTAGGAAGCAAGGATTGGGTCTCCAAAAGTTAAAAAAAATGTAAGTCAGAGTTGGTATACTAGTAATCCTTTCTGCAGAGATGATATCTCTCAGACAGCCCACAGCCTTCCGCCTTCAGATCCTTGCATCATTCCATAGGGCTTTTATATATATAGTCCAGAAACAGAAGGCATATTGCCAACATTTATATAGTGAATACATCCTGAAAAGCAAATGTTTAGAACCTTTAATGCATATTCTGAATCAGGGGTTTATTGCCTTGAATACATAATGAAAACTACTTGCTGGAAGCATCAGCAGGAGAACATATCTAGAGCCATTATGGGCCGGCCCAACAATCTACAATTTTAGAATTTTTCATCATAAAATCTACACATCTTAAGTGTTCTGGTAATGATTCCTTAGACAAGAGGGAAGAGCTTTGTATCCACAGGCCACAACAATATCTGCTGCAACATCATATGACCAGAACACAAGCACTTCTGTATAGGATTACTGAGAGTCATCTTTAGGACATATCTAAACAAGCTCATCATTCTTGCAAAGGATCATTGCTCAGCTGCTTTGTGTCTGCAACTTCAGATGTCATATGTGCTGAAACCACACTATTATGCTTTTGTTGATCTAGAATATATAAACAAATAAATATGGCACATGCCAATCTCTGTGCTGCTGTTAAAAAACAGTTCCATATGATTTTGCAATACAAACTTATATATCTGATATCTTTCTTCATTTGATAGAGATAGAGTTTTCTTTGTATAATATAAGACTTAAACTATGTGCTTTCTCAAGCCAGTTATCATTATCTTAGTCACCATGAATAAAAAAGGTAAAAATATGGCTCCTTATCCTCCTCAATCAGTAGGATTACAGTCATGCACCATTAGCTGATGCTGTATACCCAACCTTGAAGAATGTTACAAAATCGCCATGAGAAATGACACAAACTTTAATCTCAGTAACTCAGGTTGCTGAGGTATAAGGAGCATGTTTGAGATCAGCCTTGGTGACTGAGCTAGACCTTATCACGAAACAACAGTAACAAAAATGGTGAGAATAAAACCAAGTGATAGAGGACATGTGAGTTCAATTTGTAGTATTGAAAACTATGTTAGACAATGTGAAGAAAAATAATTATTAAGATTTTATTGACTATAATACTTCTCTTTAGTTACAACCTCATCACAATTTTGCATAGGTATTGAACCCAGTGTCCTAACAGCCCACAGAATGAAGAAGTGCTAACACAATGTTAAAGAATTATTAACTTTTTCAAATTAAATCAAGTTTTAGGCAGTTAAAAATGTCTAGATAAAATGAGAATCAACAGACTCTTGACTAAAATAGGCAATATTGTCTTAATATACATGGAAATAAGTCCAATGTTTAAACCTTAGGAAATAAGACACCATCAAGAAAGGGGTAATTATTCAAGCACTTACTCTGACATCTCAATTTTGCCTGTTTACAAACCTGAAAAGAAACAGTGGGGTGATGTGTATCAGTAATTTCAACTGAGGAGGTTGAGGCAGGAGAATTTCAAGTTCAAAGCCAGCTTCAGAAACTCAGTAAATCCCTATGCAACTTAGCAAAACCCTAACTCATAATAAAATAGGGCTATGTTGAGCATGGTGGCACACAACTGTAATTCCCATAGCTTGGGAGGCTCAGGCTCATGAGGATCACTATTTGAAAGCCAGCCTCAGAAAAAGCAAGACCCTAAGGAACTCAGTAGAACCATGTCTCTAAATAAAATACAAAATAGGGCTGTAGATGTGGCTCAGTGGTCAAGTACCCCTGAGTTCAATCTCTGTAACCAAAAAATAAAATTAAAATTAAATGAGGCTTAGGATGTGACTTGGTGCTTAAGTGTCCCTGGGTCCACTCTCTGGTATCAAAATATATCTGATTTTTGAACAAGTATCACTACCTAACTTCTAAAAGAATTTGGAAATATTGATAATTCATGTAGTCAATAAGATGTGAGTTTTGGCTTTTGGAACAAATAGAGTTGTTCCTGAATTCCAGTAAAGTTACTTAGTATCAGGATTCCTCCAGCCAGGTATCAGTCTCCCCCCTTGGCTGGCAGGGAAGAGGAGATCCTCAGACTGAGAAAGGCAAAGCCGCCTGGCACAAAATCACCATGCTCTGGGGAGTCTTGTCTAGGCAAGGACTGTTTATTGAGGAGGGTTTATAGGTTTATATAAAGGAGAGGGTCCAGTGGTGTTCTGTTTCCAAGCTAAGAATGTGGAAGGGGGCTGTCCACCTGAAACAGTATAGGGTCACTTAGTTAGGGTATCCTGGAGCAGAGGTGAGCCAATAAGAGTGAGGGGATGTGGCTTTCTCAGGGCATGGTCAGTCCTGAGCTGGCTGCTCGGTGCCATCTCAAGGCAAGCCCCCACACTTAGTAGTTGTGAGATTTCTCAAATGTTTTTTACACTGAAAAACTAGGTAAACCTCATCTATTTCAGAAGGCAGAATGATACTGAGTGCCAACATGTCCACAATTCTTCAGCCTTATCTGTATACAAAAAGTTGACCATGTGTTTTATTCCTAAGGTAGAACATGTTTTACAAACTTTGGATCTGGGCTTTTTAAAATTTTCATGGATTATGATACTTTTACTTTCATCGTTATGAAAGTGTATTAGACAAGTACCTAGGTGGAAAGCATCTTGAAAGCTTTTGATTTTGCTTTCAGAGCATTGTCATCTCCATGATAACAAGCCCACATTATTTGATTCTGAGATGTCCTGGGGAGGAGAATCAGGGTGGTTTGTTGGTAGCCAGATCACCCTCTGAAGTTCAGTAATCTTATTAGCTATCAGCTGATCACATGCACCAAAGATCCCAGATGAACCCAGCCTAAATTGATGACCAGCCCAAACATAAATTAACAAGTTTTAGAGTGAGTTTTTATCCTTTGATATAGAAGTTTTCTCCGGGCCTTCAGTGCCTCCTATGCTTATTGGCTGCCTTCAATGCCTCCCCTCCCCTTTGCCCTATGCTGATTGGTTACTTTGAATACTTCTCCCCTCTACCTTATGCTGGTTGGCTACTTTGAATGTTTCCCCTCAACTTTACCCCATGCTGATTGGCTGCCTTCAATGCCTCTCCTTTTCTCACTTCATGCTGATTGGCTGTGCCCCTGACATGGATCAATACCCTATTGGCTGTAACCTAACCTCAGGGCCATGACTGGTCCAAGGACCCTATATAAACTGTTGCACTAACTGAAATAAATGGGTCTGCTTCTCACTCTGGCAGAGCAGTTTTACCTAACCCCAGTGTCTGGGTGAATAACTTTGTGATCGTCCACCCCATAAACCTTCATCCTCTGGGACCCCAGATCTCATCCTGTGGGACCCCATTTCTTGGTCCCTTGTCCTGCAGGACCCCAACTCATTGAGTGAACCCACATGAGGCACAAAATAAATGACATCTGGCACTAACATGCTCTAGTGGCCTGCTAGATCCCTCAGACTCGGAAAGTGAATTTGTGGTGGTCCCCTGTCTTTCTTGTCTTGCTGGTGAAGGTAACATCAGCCTTTTTGTGGTCCTCTGTGTCTGTTTTTCTTTGTGTAATAAAGTTAAGTCAGAGAACATACCTCCACTTCCTGGTTCACTCGGCAGTCACACATAAGTGTCTGATCAGGCCGGTGACTGGAACCTCCATAACGCCAGTGGAGTATGGTCCTCTGGGACACCATGTGAGCATACAGCTGTGGCCTAAAAAAACCACAAAAGTCCCTCACTAAGCACTACATACCCTGATCCTAAATGTTTTTGTGTTTTTTATGTCTCCTGAGACCCAATACTTCTTTTTCTTCTCATAATCCTCAGGGGTTTTATTTCTGTCCTCTTTACTTTTGATTTCTTTTCTCTAGCTCTTCCTCCTGCTATCATTACTGCTACTTTTACTTTAAAGTTTCTTGTCTCCACTCCTTCACCATGGGAAATCTCCTCTCCTCAGACCTCAACAAGGCAGCCCCTACAGCACCCCCACAACATCAATCACATAGCCCTTATCCTTCATCTTCAACCTCCTGAGACCACCCTCTTCATGGAAATTTCCCTCCCTCTAACACTCTTTGTATTTACCCTACCCTGCCTTTAGCACCCAATGCAGTCATTACTTCTCCTTCTCCCTACCTTGCCTCCTCTGCCTGTGACCTGTCCACTTGCTTCTCTCCTTTCACCTCTCTTTTCACCTGACTCCACCCACCACCAAAGCTTATATTGTTGATCTTGAGGCAGATAACAATGTATACCCCTGGATTTCCACCTAAGTTTCTGAGCTTACTCAACTATGCAAGGCCTGTTGAGATGCTGGCCCCTCCTCTCCCTTTTTTCTTCAACTTCTGGCAGTCCTGGTGCTCCTCTCTCCAAATTCCTTTTGACTGAATTTTTCTTCTCAAGGCAGTCCTCTCCACTTTCCAATACATTCAGTGGAAGGCGTCTTACCAAGAATTTATAGAATAATGAGCTAGTCACAATATAACACAAGGTCTTAATTTTTATATGGGTGACTTTATGTCCCCCTATCTCAGGCACTTGTCAGCAATTTTATTTACTTCGAGCAAGTCAAAGACAGTGCCTTCAAAGCCCTACATAATTTGAGCCCTCCCACTCCTCAGGAACTTTTTAAAAATCTTATTCAAATTCCTGATGGAAGGTTTCCTGATTTCTTGCCTCATGTCATCAGGCTGTTGAAGAGAAAGTAGATTTTGGCCCAGGCCAAGATGCCCTCATTCAGCAACTTGCCTGGGAAAGTGGCAATTCCACTTCTAAGGCAGCAATTGCCCCAGTTAAACGTATGGACCTTAATAAATAGGTTTATGCCACTAAGGAAGCTTCCACTCCTGACTCAATTTTAGACCTCACAGCAGCTCTCAAGTCCTGCTTGACACCCAAATATCCTTCGGCCTTCATGGGTCACTCTCAAGACCCTATCTGTTAGGGTTGCAATAAACCTGGGCATATTGCCTGCTACTGTTCCTCTAATTAGTCATCTGAGTTACCAAGGAAGCCCCTCACGTCTTGTCCTTGTTGCAAAAAGGGGTATCATTGGGCTCGACACTGTCACCCTAATCCCCTAAACTTCAACGGGGGCAACCCTCAGCCTCATTAAACAAGAGAGTCCCTACCCCTCCAAAAAATTCCTGCCACATGGATTGCAGACCTTTAGAACATAAGAAGCTCACCCACCACATCTTCACTGGAAACTCAAGGCTTCACAGCTTCGGCTGACCCTAACACCAAACTCTCCTTCCTTTTCAACCCTACCCAACCCCATTACTCCTTCTCTTAGGAGAGAACTTATTTTAGGGCACATTCACACAGGCTGGTTAGTCAATGATGGGTAAGATGCTCAGAGGAGCACAACGCATGACAGACACAGTCTCATTTGTCCCCTCTCATTTGCATGGGCCGGTTAGTTAGTGAAGGATAAGATGCTCAGAGGAACACAACCTACGACAGGCACAGTCTCATTTGCCACCCCCACCACTTCATATGCAACATGTAGGAACCTGGAAATCCAGCGAAATGATTCTCTCCCATGAGGAGATCATCACAGATCCCTCCATTATGCTAGCTTATGGGCCACACAGGCCACGCTGACCTTTCAAATATAAGTAAAAAGGGGGAAATATAGGATTACTCTCTGTGCCTTCAGCGACTCCTATGCTGATTGGCTACTTTCAATGCCTCCCCTCCCCTTTTCCCTATTCTGATTGGTTACTTTGAATACTTCCCCTCCCCTTTACCCTATGCTGGTTGGATACTTTGGATGTTTCCCCTTCCCTTTTCCCTATTCAGTGCCTCTCCTTTTTTTAATCCCATGATTATTGGCTGCATGCCTGACATGGATCAGTACTCTATTGTCTGTAACCTAACCTTAGAACCATGACTGGTCTGAGGACCCTATATAAACTGTTGCACTAACTGAAATAAATGGGTTTGCTTCTCACTCTTGCAGAGCAATTTTACCTACCCCCACTGTCTGAATGAGTGACTCCACAACTATCCACCCCATAAATCCTTGTCCTCTGGGACCCCAGACCTCGTCCTGTGGGACCCCATTCCTTGTTTGCCTTGTCTCATGGTACACCAAATCGTGAGCAAACCCACATGAGGCATGACATAAATTATACCTTGACAGATAACTTATTCATTCACTACAGACTGAATGCCAGGAATAAAGCACATGTTGCACAGATGTTATATGTAAAACAACAGATGTCTTGTAAGTGGTGATTTATTTTTTCTTCATTTAAATTTAATGTTAACTTTCTTGATTGGCTGTACTGAATTCTAGAAAAAATATGTATTAACATTTATGCATTTGACTTGTGCTAAATCATTTATGCATTTTCCTTGTATCTCATACCAAAGTAAAAATATCATCATAAACGTGCCAGTAGATTAAAAAATGCAAATAAGTTTTTCTTTAATGTGTTTATACTCTAGAGTCTTGGGCTATTGACATGTCTGATGACCTGGTATCCCTCACTTCCTGGAACACTAATTATTTTTGTTTATAGTGTGATACCTGAAATGGGAATGAATCTGTGCTCAGTCTCTTTTGAGAAATTGTCTACCTTTGTAAAATTATGGATTGGAGATGCCAGCCTCTCAAAGTGCTTGGTCTTCACTCTTCAGTCCTGATGTAAATATTGCCCCAAAAGTATGGGATAACTTACCTATGGCATAGAAATGAGTGGTACAGGACTTTCATATTGCTGAGGTCAAGGAATTCATAGCTTTGAAATATAGAATGTGGCTGTGGTGAACTGATATGTGCCTGATACTTTAAGTAAATAATAAATTTTAAAATGAAGTTCCAAAAATACATATATTCATTAGTGAATTCATATTGTTTAAGCCATGATAATATTCTGGATGTAGTGCTTTAAGATTTTACAATTAATTTAATCTGTTTTTTATTTTTAGTATGAATAATAGAAATTTTAGAATTCTGCTTGTAAGTTTCTTTTATGGGGGGAGCATGAAAAATTGCTGCCTCAGGGAATTGCTTATGTGTTTAAAACTCAAATTTTTTCTCAAAAGACCAGAGAAAATAAAAGTTAAATAATATTTTAAGGTAATTGTGATATTATTTTCATTCATAAAAATATATACATATATGTTCACAAATTGACTTAATATTACATACAGTGATAAATGTAAATGCAGTTATGTCCACAATATATCCTACTATTGGGAGGAAACTCTGCCTAAAAATCAATCATCCTGAGGCACATAAAGCAATATATAGAAAAAACATATTTCAAGTCTGTGGATCATTCCTGTAATGTCAGTTACTTAAAAAGCCATCGCAGTAGAATTTGATACCGTGTGTGTGTGTGTGTGTGTGTGTAGAAGTGATGGCCTCTGTAGTGAGTGTGCATAAGTCTGATTGCTAGTCTATTTAAAAGATTATATATATATATATTCTATTTAAAAGATTATATACATATATATATATAGTCTATTTAAAAGATTATATATATATAATCATATATATTTTTCAGTACTGAGAATTGAACTCAGGGACACTCAACTGCTGAGCCACATCCTCAGACCTAATTTTTTCATATTTTTATTTAGAGGCATTGTCTCACTGAGTTTCTGAGTGCTTCACTTTTTGCTGAGGCTGACTTTAAATATATGATCCTCCTGTCTCAGCCTCCCAAACCACTGGGATACAGGCTTGTGCCACTGTAATTTACTTGGATCTCCATTCCTTTAACAATGAAAAGGGAGCAGCCAAGTACTTGTAGCAGAATTAAATGTTTTATTTACCACAATAACAGTAAAATAAAATTTATATTTGTTTATAATTTCTTTCCACAAAATCTTTCAAATTATATGCTTTTTATTGCTGTGAAAATTTATTAGAAGGATCTTATTTAGTATTTCTATTATACTAGGTCTAGAATTAAAGAAATTTTGACCATTTACATATCTTTAAACCTTGTATTTTTATTAACATTCAAAAATAATATTGGTGGATATAGTATTCTAGGTTTATATTTTTTTTTTCTTTCAGCACACATAACTATATGTTCTACTTAATTTCTGAAAGTCTGCTAAGAAATCAACTGTTAAACCTATAGAACTATCTTTGTAAATATATCCTCTTTTAGTTGAGCACAGTGGTGCACACATGTAATCCCAGCAGCTCAGGAGGCTGAGACAGGAGAATTGTGAGTTGAAAGCCAACATCAGCAAAAGTGAGGTGCTAAGCAACTCAGCAAGGCCCTGTCTTTAAAATATAAAATAGGGCTGGTAATGTGGCTCAGTGTTTGAGTGACCCTGAGTTCAATATCCAGTTCCATAAATCAATCATTCAATCAATCACTCACTCACTCACTCAATCAATCAATCAATTTTTGTCTTGGTCTATCAATAAATCTCCTTGAAGTGTTTTAAAACTTTGATCATAATTTTTTACCTTGAATATTTTCATTGGTTTTATATCATTTGTTATCTTTTCTTTCTCACATTTCTCATGTATCAGACATTTCTTCTTAAGGAATCTTTCTAGTATAAAATTTCTTCTTTTTCTGTTGCTATTTTTCTGAATTTTAATCAATTTTCCTTATTGTTAATCTTTAAAATTATTATTTGGCATTGCTTAGATAACTAACAACACTCAATTTAATAACTCTCAATTACTAGTGCTGTATTGTTTTTCCTTGAGTAAATTTTCCCCTTTTTTGTGTGTTGTTTTTTTACTTGAGATTTTTCTCTTTAACATTTTCTTAAAATAGATCATTACAGTCAGTTTGGGAAGTCTGAAAGTTACTAAACAAACAAAAACAAATCAGACACAATGGTGCATTATTGCAATTCCACATGATTTGGAAGTTGAGGCAGTAGGATTGGAAGTTTGAAATGAGTTTCAGCATATTTCTGACATCCTGTCTCAAAACATAAAAAGTACATATACAAAGTTTTATGGATATATTTCTGTTGAAACACATCCTTATGTTCAATCCTAAGTAATATTAGCAAAAACAACAACAAAAATGAAATAAAGAACAATGCCATTTTCTGCAGCATTTGAGTTGCATGTGAAATCTGAATAAGATGAACCAAAGGCTGTGATTTAACATTGTTTTAGTAACACTAGTCATTTTGAGTGTTGTCCTCATATGTGATGCTGTGAAATCTCAAGACAATTTTTGTCAGCATATTGTAAATTTTATATATTTCTTGAGTAATCATGGGCTTGAAATATACTGATCTCTTGCTATTTTTCCCACCTTGATAAAGTTTCATAAATTTACAGATTATATTCACTGCAGAGTAATAAGTGGAATAATTTGTTATTTTAATTTATCTCAGGAATGTCTTTTCACCAAAACCAAGAATTTTCAGGAGAGAAGGAATTAAAATATTTTTCACAAATCTTGATACAGAGAAGTTATTGAAACTGGGGAATGAACATTTAATTTTAAAGAAGAAATGGAAAGTTGCGGGAGAGAGGGAAGTTCAGAAAATTGGTTTTAATGAACATAACAAATGCATGACAATTATTTATAATAAAAATTACACTGTCATTAGGTTATGTCTTTACACAACATCTCAGAACACTTACGACTCACCTTATACAAGTTACTTTGTGTTTGGTTAATACTTTTGATTACATTATTGTAATTATACAATTTTTATTATTCAATATTTTGTGTAAATTCAGTTACAATACACAATATTTTCAAATGCAACATTTATCAAACTATATACATATATACATATAAGCAAAATTTACTGTCATTATGAAGATGTATCTTAAAAATGCCCACAGGAAAATAAATATTCAAACCATTATCCCTGATTAAAAATATTATATGAAACATTTTAATAAAAAATCAAAACATTGATCAAATATTGATTAATCAGTAATATTCTAAAATTTTAATAATCTGTACATGAGTGCACATTAGATAAAAGTCTGCACATAATTAATATAAATTTTTAGTACTCTTCTCTGTCAGTTTGACACAGTGATAAGGAGGTAATTTTATACAGAGTATAGGGTAACTCTCCTGTCCTTTCAACAGATTTGTAGTATTTCCACTTAGAGACATGGGGGACACTCAGATTAAGGAGAAATGGAAGACAAACAGTGAACCTAACTATAATATTTTAGTTTAAAAAAACTATTCAGAAATTAAATGTTTTTAAGGTGAAATTTTGGTAAGCATTGCTTTTCAAATGCAATAAGGAATAAGAAAATAGGAAGAAAAGCAGCGAGGTCCTTTTAGTACACATCAATAATTGTACAGCTCATCTGTCATGGATGGCAATTCAAGCAAAGAATAGGTTTGAGGAACTCCTGGCACAGGCAGAAAATCTACAGCTCATGCAGCTTGCAGGACTGCATCACACCCCAAAAGCAGACATGAGGGTTCCATGAGAACAATGGGAAAGCTTTTGAGACTAGCCTGGGCTTGAGACAAGAGGACGATAACAATCCTGAGAGAAAAGAAGCAGGCTTGGGGGTGTAGCAAGTGGGGGGAAGTAAAAAGCTCAAGCTTGTAAACCTTGAGAATTCTTGAGAAAATTAAAGCAGCCACAGTAGTCAGGTAAGGCCACCTTTGAATGAGGAATGGCTTTTCATCAACTTTATCCCCTGTAAGAAACAAAGTTCTAGTCTGTCTATGGTATTCCATTAGTCTGTTTACACTTCCAAAAGCCCAATTTTGTAGACATTTCTTGCCTTTTTATTATTTGAATCAAGTGAAATTATAAATATTTATTTCTTATTTTAATTCTCTGAAGTAGTCTTGGTGTAAGATCAAAGCTATTTAAGGCTGACATGTTAGCAGAATATTTCCATCTGATGAACATCCAGCACCCCATCAGGGTAGTTTCATGTTCAGAAGTTGATGAGTCACCCTATAAAATGAAGTCCTAAAGTAATTAGTAAAGGAATATAAAAGAAGCTGGGTGTGGTGGTGCATGCCTATAATCATAGCACTTTGGGATTCTGAGACAGGAGGATTATGAGTTCAAAGCCAGCCTCAGCAATGGCAAGGCATTAAGCAAGTCAGTGAGACCCTCTCTCTACATAAAACACAAAATAGGTCTGGAGATGTGGCTCAAAGGTTGAGTGCTCCTGAGTTCCATTCCTGGTCCAAAAGAAAAAAGAAATATATGAGAAACAGAAATTATGTTCAAAGAAATGGAGTGCCTGATAAATGTTCTAGTTCACATAGGAGCTGAAACACAATGACTATAAAATGGCTCCAGTTCTTTATTTAAGGGAGTGTAAGATTCAACAAAAGGAGTCTTGCTGTAGAGAGATTGATTGGTATTTTGGCAAGTCATGCCTATCTCTGAGAGACTGCATAATTATGTGGCTCCAGTGGATCCTCCTATCTCCAGTCCAGTGCAGAAATTAGACAGAGTTAGGTAAGATATTGCATGTACTAGACAATATCAAACCAGCAGAAGAGCCACAGTGAGTTCTGAGACCAGAATTTCCTGACTAATGGCTTCCATGTTGTTCCTATTTCATGTATAGTACATAGGTATTTTTTGATAGCTCCATCTGATATGCAGTACTTCATCTTCCATAGCAGCAGGGTCTTCAACTGGACAACAAGTTAGAACCCAAGAAGATTTGGCATTTTGTGGTTTGGGATGAGATGGGGGTTTTTCTTATTCATAGCAGGACATACTTTTCAAGAGTGAGACCCAGGGATTTCCTGGATCTTACACATGTCCACAGTAAGCTAAGTGTTGCCATGAGATTCTTCTGAGCCTCTAGCCCTAGTCATCTGGACATCCCAAAAAATGTGTTTTCAACAAATCTAAAGTGTCATCTGACTCATTTTAATGAGCTAGATATATCAAGGGATATTTAGCAAGAGGCACAGTGATAGAGATTTGAAGTGGAAAGTTAAGAAACCTAGTTTATATGCAGCTTTCTATTCTGCTTCATGGAGGGTACTACAGTCCATTGGACTGTGCCTGCAGAGGCCCATATCAACCAAAATAGGCACTAGTGTTTCAGGAGAAAGATGGCATTGTGGGTATGTTGAGCTTTTCTCAGCTATAGAGAGACAGCTTCATGTATGCCAGTCACATTTGAGGACCTGTGTGTACCTTTAAATGTATCTGCACAGCATTTTTAGAATTATATTATTGCTCTAAAAAATGGGAAATTTGCTATGTAGTCTTTTCCAGGATTCAGTTAGTTACTGGGATATTTAGGAATGTGCCATTGAGTAAACTTTCAGAAACAATTTTGTAGACAAAGGATTAATAAATAAAGAAAAAAATTGTGACTGTGATTAATTTGATTGTTACTTTACAAAAATGCTGCAATGAACAGTTTTTCCTTGTGCCAATGCAAAAGTTTTAATTAATATAGGGAGATTTGTATTTATACACTATTATTTAATCTAAATGTAGATATACATACTTGGAAAGACCTTTATATTTAGGATAACAAGTTTAAGACATGTACACAGGTCTCTAATCTAAATAATTATCAGCACAACTTTTTCAGTGTATAACAATATAAATTCTGTTAAACTCATAAAAATGTAATCTTTTTTAATCTTTCAAATTCTAGACAACATTAGATGAATCATTGAAAAAAGCTTTGCAAAGATAAAAGTGAGAACATTTTTAATCCATGCACAAAATTTACCCATCAAAGTATTCATATGCAAGAAAAAAATTACAAATGTAATTGAAAGTGCTTTTAATAAAGCTGAAAGCATTACTGAACTCCAGAACATTCATATTGGAGGGAAGCCCTAAGGTTGAAAAAATATGTTAAAGCATTTAAGAATTACTCAATTTTTTTATCATAGTAGTGATACATTCTGCATAATTAAAGAATGTGGCAAAGGTTTTACTCAATATCTATCCCTTGCAAAAAAACATAGTATTTACAGTGGAGAGAGACAATATAAGAAATGTGATAATGTCTTTAAGTGTTGTTCAAAAGAATGTGACAAAGATTTTAGTGTTAGGAAAAGCCTCATTTTGTACCAGAGAATTAATACTGGAGAGAAACCATACAAATATAAACAATGTGGCAAAGCTTTTAATCGAACATCACACCTTAATCAACACCAAAAAATTCATACTGGAGAGAAACCATACAAATGTAAATAATATGGCAAAGCTTTTAATCAAACGTCATACCTTACTCAACACCAAATATTTCATACTGGATAGAAGCCATACAAATGTAAAGAATGTGGCAAAGCTTTTAATTATAAATCAAACCATACTGTTCACCAGAGAATTCATACAGGAGAAAAGTCACACAAATGTAAAGAATGTGGCAAACCTATTATTCAAAGATTCCACCTTACTCAACACCAGAGAATTCATACTGGAGAGAAGTCATACCAATGTAAAGAAAGCAGAAAATCTTTTTTATATTAGGCAAAGCCTTATTGTTCACCATAAAATTCACACTGGTGAGAAGCCATACAAATGTGAAGAATGTGGGAAAGCTTTTAATCAAAGTGCAGTCCTTACTCAACACCAGAGAATTCATACTGGAGAGAAGCCATACCAATGTAAAGAATGTGGCAAAGCTTTCAATCAAAGATCAAACCTTTATCAACACCAAAGAATTCATACTGGAGAGAAACCATACAAATGTAAAGAATGTGGCAAAGCTTTCCGTCAAAGAACAGGTCCTAATCAACACCAGAGAATTCATACTGGATAGAAGCCAAACAAATGCAAATAATATGACAAACCTTTTACTATTAGGCAAAGCCCTATTGTTCATCAGAAAATTAATATTGGATAAAAGCCATACAAATGTAAAGAATGTGGCAGTTTTACATATGCTTCAAGTGTTACCAAGCACCAGATAATTCATACTTGAGACAATCTTTATAAATCTATAGAACTGAAAAATCAATTGTTTTGGGATCACATTTTAATGATCACCAGAGAATTCATATGATAAAGAAGAATTATATTTCAAAACTATGGCAAACTTTTTTTTTTATCAAAAGTCAAAATTTTTAAAATATCAAACATAGTAGTGATTACCCTACAATGTAAAAAATGTGACAATGCTTTTAATGAAAGCTCACACCTTACATATCTCCATAGATTTAGTACACAAGATAAGCCCTGTAAATGCCAAGAATAAATCAGTGCTTTATTCAAATATAAAAAAAAAATCATACTCTTTCAAAATTTAATGCATGTAATGTCTGCAGGAAACCCTGTGACATGCATGCCTTACATATTGATAAAATATTATTGAAAAAAATTTGATTTATGGGAAGTATAGCAAAATCATTATGCTTCATATATTTCTCAATAATTAGAATTATTAGAGAGAATGTCTGTATTTATAGAGAGTGTTAGTTACTTTTTAACAGTTGCTCAAAATTTAGTGGACATTATTAGTTGATGTGATAGAAATAAATAAATCCTCAAATATCAGCATACTACAGACAGCTCGTTCCTGAGAAGATAATATTACAAAACATGAAATTAACAAATAAAGCCTTATTACCTGAATAATATATAATTTTTATATAGCTAATTATATCAAAGTTAAAGGACTCACTAATGGGGAATTTTAATCTGCATTTTTTAGAGGTGTGGTGAAGATTGAATCTAGGGTTATTGTACAATAGAGAAATGTTTTACCACTGAATAATATCCCTAGCCATTTTATTCTGTATTTTTCTGAACACTTCACAATTACATTTGAAATATTTTATTTACATTGTGGATGAAGTTTGTTACCATATGACAATAAATGTTTCTCAATGTGTTAACACTGTAGTGTGTTGAATTATATTTTATTAAATATGTAGGTGACAGGTATATAAAAGGTGCTATTTGGTAAATATTGAGACATTTCTTTTAATCATTTTATGCAGTATAATTAAACTTCAAATTGCTTGGAGACCATTGTTTCCATTAGTTACACTTTAATTATTTCTCCTTTTTGTACCAACTGGGAAATCAAGACAGGTATAGGAAACATATAGGGAGGTAATAATAATGCAAACTTCTAAAGTTTTAATTACTACATCAATGTTTTACCTCTATAACTTACGGGTAATTTGTTAACACCCCTTAATTTCATAAACATTGATTTTGATTGAATAAGGCCATAATATACATATTTCCCAATCTAATGATAAGTTTTAGAAATAACTACCATGGAAGTAGTAATTGTAACCCTGTGTGTGTGTGTGTGTGTGTGTGTGTGTTTCTCCATCAATGTGTTTGATTATGCATCTCTTTAGAAGCAAAGGGACTTATTTAACTGAAAGGGAATTTTAAGAGTTATCACAAATCACTTAAAAAGTCTCTTTGATGTATCCTAAAGTAATTCATCCAAAATACATGATTTCTAACTTAAGATCTTGCCAGGCCAATTTTCTCTTTTCTACTTGTTACTGATGGAACATATAATTTTCTCACTTGATATTTATGGTAAATTGGTTATATGACCTTTTCAAATAATTTAACAATAGTATTTGATGACAGTTACAGGCATTCAGAAATTAGGTTGAAAAGGTTTCACAATGAGAATGTTAACACATATTTTATTAGTATACTTTATTATTTCTTTCTCTATTGAAAAGCCCTAAGTCATTTCAAATTTATTGCTTCAGTTTATTGAACACTGTAAATTTTAATCATGTTATTGAGCCAATTTGGTTAAATGAAAACTTCACATTTGGTATAAGTAAACAGGTTGTTTTATTGTTTTGAGTTGCTTTTGTATCAGATGCGGTGAATGTTTCTCAATATGTTAATACTACACTGTGTTGAATTACTTTTAATTAAAGTTTGTAGGTAACAGGTAGAAAAAACATACTGTTTGATAAATAGTGGAAAATTTATCTTAATCCTCTTAGGAAGTGTAATTAAACTTCAAATTATTTGGAGACTATTATCCCCATGGATGACATATTAAATATTTCTCATTTCTGTGCCTATTGGGAAATGAGGACCAGTATAGGAAACATGTAGAAAGATGATAATACCCTCAGATTTCTAAATCTTTAATTACTACTTCAAATTTCTATTTTATAATTTATGAGTGTTTTATTGGCAGCCTTTCATATCATGAACACTAAATTGAAAATTGATTTGAATACACAAATGTCCCAGTCCAATGGTAAATTTTAGAAATATGTACCATGGAATGAGTAATTTTGACTGTGTATTTGAGTGTGTGTGTGTGTATTCATGAATGGATGTATTTGCCCATGCCTCTTTAAAAGAGAAGAAACTCATTTACCTGAAAGAATTAACTTGAAATAATTTCAAGAGTTTTTATGAATTACTAGTACACTACAAAGCTCCAATATCTCAAAAAAAATCTCTTTGAGTCACCCTGAACTAATCTATCCACAATACATAGGTTCTACTTTAAAATATTGCAATACACATTTTGTTTTTTCTACTTGTTCCTCATGGAAAACTTAATATATGACTTCCTCATTTCATGTTTATGGTACATTGGTCATATGACCTGTTCATAGAACTTAAGAATGGTTTTAATAACAGTTACAGTTATTCATAAATTAGTTTGAAAATATTTCACTGTGAGAATGTTATCCATGTAGGAGAATGAAACATCCATGGGTAAGAAATAATGTCAAATCTGCCTTTAGAGTGAGGAACAGTCTTGGAATTCTACACAAGTGACTTGAATTAAGAGAAAGTTTGTTATTTCTTAACTATCTCCAATTTCTCATTTAAACTTCAATATTTAGCTAAAACAGCATCAAAACACTTTGTTATTACTAGTTTGTTTGTTGTTTTGTTTTTTTTACTTTTGAATTTTTATTTTGGTTAATCCTTATCTTTTAATAATTTTTTTATTCCTTTGTGTTTTATGTTTTTTCTTATGCTTTCATAAGTGGATTGAGATTTTAGTAAAGAAAACATAGTGTATTTTAGAATTTCTTAAAAGTATCTTAGTTTTAAATTTTATTTACAATTTACAAAAATATTGTAATTTAGGGTTACAGATGAAGTTTCAATATATGTATAATTATGTAACTAAATCAGTAAATTGTATATGCTTAACCTGAAATGTTCACATCACTCTGGTAAGCAAATTAAGAATACTGTCTTCCAGTTATCTTGGAATACATAGAACATAACTAATAGCTATAGTCTCACTCATATGTAATAGAGCCACAAAACTTGCTTTTTTCTGTATGTTTCTATCATTCCCATTGCAGATCTCTTCTTTATTATCCACATTATGTAGTCTATTTATTTAAATGAGATCAAGATTTTTTTGTAATTTTAAACATCATAATCTGCTGTGATTTTTATTTATTGTGTAGCATATTTTACTTTATTTAACTTTCTGTTGTCTAATCTTTACAATGATATAATTTAATTCATTATAGTAAAATTGATCAAGTTTTAATTTGTTTATTTGTTGTTTGTTTTCTTTGAATAAATGCATATTTAAATCCTTTGTCTGCTCTTCACTATTGGGCCTTTGATCTTTTTACTACTGATTATCAAAAGCATTTTTATGAACACATTCTTATACTAGCATTTTTAGACATTGATTCTGAATTTATTTTCTCCCTTTCACTTTCTTGTGTCCTTACATAGAAAAATTAATATCCCATAACATTCAAATTGTCTTCTTTTACATGCACGAGAAGAGACATTTCTAAGGATGTCTAGTCCAAATTCATGAGATTTGCATTAACATTTTCTGCAGGATATTTGGTAATTTGAGCTTTAAATTTATACATTTTATTGATTTTATTTTATTTTTATTTTATTATGGGGGAGAATTCCAAATGTGTATAAATATCTATTTGATCCAGAACATTAAACAAACAATTATTTTCCTTGAAATGCTCCTTAAGAATGTGAGCATGAATAAAAAGATTTCCCTTTTGGATGCAAAATTTTTATTTTTTATTTAATGCATATTATGGTGGTGCTTACTCTACCATTAAGCTACAATTAAAACCCCCTTTAAACAATGACACAGTTTCTCTTTAAAATTCTTATTTTAGTATCAAATTTTTGATTTTCCAATCTTATTGTCTCAGGATTCTCTTTACATTCAAGCACCACCATAACTAACATCCCTTTACTCTTCTGTTTTGTGTTAATAAAAGATCTGACAACATTGCTCAGGATGAAAACAACTTTGAAATCCTCCTTCTTCAGCTTTGCAAATAGGTGGGATTACAATAATTTTATATCATGATCATCTATTTTTAGTTACTTGAGGAACCTTTGCATAGTTCTGTTTTTGGCATTCCATTTTTGTTGTTTATTCTTAATCTTGCATTATAAAACCTGGAAAATATTTTCCTATTTTTAAGTTGTCTCTGTCTTTTTGCTGTTCCTGTTGCTTTGATGTAATCACATTTGCTTTGTGTTTGGGAAAGGGATTATACACCCAAATTATTTGTACATAAATCTTGAAGTGTTTCTCTTAATTTTCTTGCTGTACTTTTGAAAATTCAGATTATATAGTGGAATAATTTGTGCATTTTGACTTGTTTTGCATAGGAGGGATCCAATTTTATTAGTGACAGTGCCGGCAAAGATATAAAATTGGGAAGTACAACTCTTTTAGTGAATTGCTTAGGACTAAATAAAATGCCTGAGACACTAAGAATAAATGTCATCTCTGCATTGAGAATGGTTCCTCATGTCTCTCTCTTCTGTCTTCTAATCTGTGCTGGCTCTTTTGTCCTGACCCTGTAGAGGGATCTCCAACACTGTGCTTTTCTTCATTGGTAAGTTTTGCTAAATTCCTCTATGTCCCTCCTTGAAATTAACCTGTTTAAATTGTGTATGTCCTCCTGATTCAGTTTGGGCATATTGTATTGTATACCAAAAATTTGTTGGTATCTTTGAGATTTTCTATGTTACTGAGAATAGACTTTCAAAATAGTTTTTTATTGTCTTCTGTATTTCAATAATGTCGGTAATGATATTTTTTTCATCATAAAATTCATTAGTTTGAGCTTTCTCTATCCCTTTTTCTCATTAGGGTAGAAAAGTGTTTATCAATTTTATTTATTTTTTTTTCAAAGAATCAGCTTTCTGTCTTGCCAATTTTTTGAATTCTTTCTTTTTTCAATTTTATTGATTTCAGCCCTGTTTTTTTGTTTGTTTGTTTGTTTTGTTGTTGTTGTTGTTTGTTTGTTTTGGTACTGGAGATTGAATTCAGGGGCACTCTACTACTAAACCATATTCCCAGCACTATTTTGTGTTTTATGTAGAGACAGTGTCTCACTGAGTTGCTTAGCACATCGCCATTGCTGAGGCTACCTTTGAATTTGTGATTCTCCTATCGCAGTCTCCCTAAGTGCTGGAATTACAAGCTTGAGCCACTACACCCGGCTCAGCCATGGTTTTAATTATTTTGTCTTCTACTTCTTTTGGTATTAGTTTTTCCCTCATTTTCTAGAGCTTTAAAATGTAATGTCAGGCCGTTTATTTGTTGAGGTTTTATTCACTTAATGAATGAGCTCAATGCAATAAATTTTCTCTGAACACAGCCTTCATAATATCCCAGATATTTTGATATGTTGTATCAAAGTTCTCATTTACCTCTAAGAATTTTTTAATCTACTCCCTGATGTCTTCTGTTATGTATGCATTATTCAATTGCATATGTTTTAGTCTCCAGCTGTTGGTTTAGCACCTATTTTTTTTTTATTTTATCATTGATTTCCAATTCATTCCATTATGTTATAATATCATGCAGGGTACTATCTCTATTTTTTGTATTAGTTAATACTTGCTTTGTGATATATCCTATGGTCTATTTTAGAGAAGGATCCATGTGCCGCTGAGAACAAAAGTGTATTCACATGTTCTTGGGTGGAATATTTGTATATGTCATTTAATTCTAAATTATTGATTGTATTATTGAGTTATATATTTTCTTTGTTTAGTTTT
Source organism: Geosciurus inauris (assembly GCA_004024805.1). Classification (NCBI taxonomy): domain Eukaryota; kingdom Metazoa; phylum Chordata; class Mammalia; order Rodentia; family Sciuridae; genus Geosciurus; species Geosciurus inauris. The sequence goes on along the minus strand of PVHX01011092.1, from coordinate 14,228 downwards.
TGTGTAGAAAATCTGTCCAGTGGTGAGAGAAGAAGTAACACATTATTATTTTTTGTGGTCTCTGATTCTCAAAATTGAGAAGGGTTTTTTTTGATATGCTTTGATGCTCCATTGCTCAGAACACAGCTATTTGTGATTGTTATGTCTTATTGATTTATGATTCCCTTAAGCAATATGAAAAGACCTTCTTTATCTCTTCTGACTTTCTTTGGAGATAGAAAACTCTGCTTGTTACATGGTCCATGTGAGTTATGTGTTTTTTTCCATCCTTCCACCTTCAGTCTTTGGATGTTTTTTTCTATGAGAGAAATCTCTTGAAGGCAGCATATTGTTGATTATTTTTTAATACAATCTGCCGGTCTATGTCTTTTAATTGATACATTCAGACCATTTACATTCAGGGTTATTATTAAAATAAAGTTTGTATTCCTGGTCATTTTGTTTTATTTTTGGTTTTTAATTTCACTTGATTTCTCCTTTGAATGGCTTTTCCTTTAGTGTAGTTTCTCCACTTGATGATTTTCATTGTTGCTTTTCATTTCTTCCTCATGGAATATTTTGACGAGAATGTTCTCTAGTGTAGGCTTTCTCATTGTAAGTTATTTTAACTTTTGTTTGTCATGGAATATTTTTATTTCTTCATCAAATATAAAGCTTAATTTTGCTGAATCTAAGATTCTTGGTTGACTGCATTTTTTTCAGAGCTTTGTATGTACTGTTTCAGGATCTTTTGGCTTTGAGTGTCTGGGTAGATGAATCTGCTGAGATCTGAATCCCCACCCTCAAATGTACTCTGAAGCTTTTCTCTTGTGGCTTTTAAAATTCTATCATTATTTTGCATGCTAGCTATTTTTATTATAATATGCCTTGGTGTATGTCCATTGTAGTTTTATATATTTGGTATCCTGTGAGCCTCTTGTATTTGATTTTCCATTTCATTCTCTATGTTTGGGAAATTTTCTGATATTTTTAAAAATATTTTCTTAGTTGTCAATAGACTTTATTTATTTATATGTGGTGCTGAGAATTGAAACCAGGGCCTCACACATGCTAGGCAAGTGCTCTACCACTGAGCCACAACCCCAGCCCTCTGACATTCTTTCATTGAAGAGATCATGCATTCCTTTAGTTTGAAACTCTGTGTCTTCCTCTATCCTGATAAATCTTACGTTTGGTCTTTTGATGTTATTCTTTAATTCTTGGATGTTCTGTTCATAGTTTCTTAATACCTTCATTGTATAGTCAACTTTATTTTCAAAAGATTATATCTTGTGTCTTCATTGCCAGAAGTTCTGTCTTCCAAGTGATCTATTGTGTTGGTCATGCTTTCTATTAATTATTTTATTTGGTTTTTTGTTTTCTTCATTTAAAGGATTTTTTTTCAGTCTCTCTTTCTTGAGTGATTTTTTTCTACCTGTATTTGCTCTTTTATCTCTTTTCTACTTACATTGTTTTTCTAATCACTTTGTTGAATTGGTTGATGGTTGCTTGTATTTGCTCTTTTATATTATTCCATGCTTCACAGATCATTTTAATTATGAATTCCTTCTTTGACATTTCATCCACCTTGCTGTCAATGGATTCTATTATTGCAGCATCTTGGTTGGTTTGGGACATTTTCTTCCCTTTTTTTTTTCATGGTGTTCATGTGTCTTGCCCTCTAGGAGTGCAGATCTGAAGTATTATAGTCTCTACCCTATAATATTGTAGTGTTCCTACAAGTTACCAATACCTCATCTCTGCTGTAATCAGGCCTGCAGGAACTTTGGTAATGTTCTTCCTGGTCCTGGCTGTTTTCTGTATATGGAAGTAGGACAGGATATTTATGCATTAGTAGATAGAATGCCACAACATGGCTGGTCTCATCTCCTTCATGCATGGGCAGTTGGTCTGCTCCTCTGCATGTTGGGCTGTGGTTAGTCTCCTCTGCATCCTCCACAGTAGGCTTGTGTTGGTCTCTGGTTTAAGGCTCAGTCCACAGACAGCAGGCTTCATTCCTCAGGACTTGATTTGAGGCTGAACTCCAATGACAGAAGAGTGTGGTGGACAGAAGTGGCTAAAGACATCAAACCATAATAATCAGTTCAAGAGAAATGCTGGCAATATAGACTATGCAGGCCATACAAGCTACACAGATTATAGAAAATACTCAGGCCATGGAGGTTTCATGGACCATGAAGGCTACACAGGTTATAGGGGGTAAAGCCATAGAGGGTACACAGGCAATACATAGTCTCTACTCAGGTCTTAGAGACTATGTAGGTAATTAGGGCTATTAAAGTCATTTATGCCACTGTTGCCAATGAAGATTCACAGATCATTTAATCAATCCAAATCGTGAAGATTTCAGAGATCATAGAATCTATGTTTGTCATAGGGGTTGCTCAAACACATAGGTTACACACTTCACATAGTCTATTGATGTCATAGGTGTTATAAAGTCATTCTTGTCTACTAGCATCATAGAGGACACACAGATTGTTTAGGATACTAAGGGCATACAACCTAATAAGGTAATAGAGACTACTAAGGGAATTTTGGATGAACCGGTCTATAAAGTACATAGGTCACAGACGTGACTCAGACCATACAGACTCATAGGAATCCAGGATAAGTGAGATGTACTAGTTACTCATTTCATTAATAATACTGAAAACACACAAAAAATATGTGGTTCTTAGAGTTGTTAAATATCATAGAGGCTTTACAGGTCACAGAGTCTATGAAAATCTTTGCAGACACACAGACCATAGAACTTTTACAGTCATATAAATTACTAATGATATATAGGCTACTCAGGCCATGGAAACTATGTAAGTCATAAATCTTATAGACTATTCGGGCCATAGAGGATAGAAATAGTATAGTTCACATAAACACATAGGATATGCAGGTCATAGAGGGTATGCAGTATTCAGAGTTTACTTAGGTCATATAGGCTACTAAGGTTATTTATGCTAGTGAGATCATAAATGCTACACAGATAATAGAGATTAATAAAGCTCTAGATGATTCACAGGTCATAGGGCTACTCAGTTCATGAAAGATACTCAATAACAAAGACTATGCAATTTACAGAAATGTTTTTTTAACCATACAGACCACACAAATGTGGTGTTCAATAAGTCATATTGGCAACTCAGGACATACTTGGATCATAGTTGTTACTAATATCATTTAGACTACTCAGTCCAAACAGCCTACAGAAATCACAGAGCATATACACAAATAGAGGTTTTCTCATCATACATGCTATGCAGGTTATGTGTGCCATGTGGGTCATAAAGGCTATGCAGATAATAGGAATTGTTAATGTCATTTGAAACACTCAGGTTTTGATGTGTATAGCCTCAACACAGAGCAGCTATTCAAATTATAGTGGCTTCAGAGATCACATATGCTATGAATGTTAGGGGCTAAGCATGCCATACAGGTTATACATGTCATAGAGGAGACAGTGTTATTAAAGCTACATAAGTCATAGTGACTAATGAGGTCATAGCAAATACACAGAAGCTTTAGTGCACTCAGAACATAAAGATGTCACAGATCACAGTGGTTGTGCAGGCCATAGAAACAACTCAGGCCATAGAGGATATGAAGGTCAGATAGACTTCACAGGATTGAAAGGCTAAAAAGTCATAGAGGATATATTGGTCATAGACAATAAGCAGTTTAGCTTGGCTAATTCATACCCAATTTATGGAGTCTATTCAGGGAAGACAGGTTTTCCAGGACACAGATGCTTCACAAGCCATGTGTCCAATCTGGCTTATAGTTTGTAAAAGCTACAGTTCATGGGCTACACAATTCATGGAAGCTACTGAGGTCTTAGAAAGGATACACAAGTTATAGAAGCAGATACATATCTGAGCTGCTACTTAGTACATATGATTATGAATGGCATAGAGGCTTGGGTCATTTAGGCTACTCAAGTCAAAATTTATGTAGGTAATAGTAATTATAAAGTTCATAAAGAATACAAAGTTTATTGTGGCAACTGAGTTCATAAATCTTCTCAGGTCTTTCAGATTGCTCAGGCCATAAATATTGTGCATATGGGGCTGAGGCTGTCCTCAGTGGTTGAGTGCTTGCCTAGCATGTATGAGGCACTGGGTTCAATCCTCAGCACCATATATAAATAATAAATGAATAAAATAAAGATCTATCAACAACTAAAACATTTTTTTTAAAATAGTGTGCCTATCATAGAGGATTTACAAAACTTTCTACTCATAGCATAAATACTAATATAGTTGTGGAAGCTATACAGGCCACAGAGACTACACATTTCATTGATTGAGGCTACTCAGGACATAGAGACAATGTGGTCATAGGTATACTCAGGCTCCAGGGGCTCCATAGATCATAGAGTATATTCAGACTGTAGAGGCAACTCAGGTCTGAGAGGTTACAAGACCATAGAGAATCCTGGGAAAAGAGTCCACACAGGTGTTCAAGCCTAATAAAGTTATTAAAATATTAGGTACAAAGATTCTAGGCAGGTTATTTAGAACAATACAGTTATAAAGTCTTCCCAATTCAACAATTCTATGGAATCGATGGATATAACACAGTGCAGAGTGGCTAGCAAGGTCATACTGGCTACTGAGGTCATAAACACTGCTTACATTATTTAGGCTACCCAGGTCATAGAGAATATGCATGTCTGAGTGGCTATTCTGCTCATTTAGGGTCCTCAGAACATAAAGACTACACAGGTCATAGATGCTATATGGGTCAGAGTTTAAACAGGTCACTTAGCCCTTTGGGACCATAAAGAATAGAGAGTTCATAAGGCTGTGCTGATCATGGAAGTTATTATATCATAGAGGCAACACAGTTCATAGATACTATTCAGTGTTAGAGGCTATACTATTTATAGAGGTTACTCGGGTTATACAGACAACACAGGACATAGAGAGTATGTAGACCATAGAAACACAAAAGGTCACAGAGGCTATTCAGGTAATAGAGATCACTAAGGTTATAGAGGGTGCACAAGACAAAGGCTACTCCAAACATAGAGTGTATATATCTCTTAGAAATAACCCAGGCCAAAAATATTATAAAGGTTTTAAAGATTAAAGAGTTCACAGAAATTACTCCAGCCTCAGAGTGCAGAAAAAAAAAGAGCTACTAATTTTCTTTAGGCTACTAAGATAATAAAGACCTTTACAGGACATGCAGGCTATTCAGGCCATAGTTGCATCATAGGTCAGAGCACCTACTGAGATCATATATGCTCATTTAGGCTACTCTGGGCAAAAGAAAACACAGGACAGGGAAGCCAATCAAGCCACAGAAGTTATGCAGGACATAAAGTCTATTTAGTCAATAGGGGCTATATAGTCTGTAGAGGATACCAAGGCCATATTTTCTAAGCAGGTCATAGAGATTATATAGGTTATAGGGGCTACTATGGTCACAGGCTAATAAGGTCATAGAGTATATGTATGTCATACAGGTGATGCAGTTTTATGGGTTACTTATACCATGGTGACTAAAAGGTCTGAAAGTCTACAGAGGTAATTTAGAATTCTCATGTAATAAAAATTTTATAGGCCATATAGTTGTTGAGGCCACAGAGGGTACTCAGATTCTTAGGAGCTCTAGACATTATGGAGAATATGCAGGACATGAAGTTTACTCAGCTTATAGAGGCTGTTCATGTCACAGAAACTGCTGAGGTCATAGAGGCTGCAGAGAATTTAGAGGTTTCTCAGGTAATAGGAGCTACCAAGGTACTTTAGAATTATAAGACCAAAGAGATTAGGCAGATAATTTAGGATACGCAAGATATGAATTCTGGGCATTTTAAAGAGCCTGAACAGCTGATAGAGGATATGGAATTTATACATATTACACAACAGAGAGAAGCTATTAACTTTAAGATTATAGAGACTATGAATTCTGTACTGCCTAAAAAGGTCATAAATACTGCTTAGGTAATTTAAGCTACTCAGGCCATAGAGGCTATGCAGGTCATAGAGTTTATGTTGGTCATATAGGGTTTTCGTAGAGGCTTCTTAAATTATAGAGGGTATGCAGGAAATAGAGACTTCAGGTCATAGAGATTATGAGGTTATAGAAGCTATGCAGTGCATGATAGATACTCATATCATAATATTTGATCAGGCTATAGACGCTAGGCATGCCTTTGGGCTACTAATGTCATTTATGCTACTCAGGCCAAAACTCTTCAAGATCATAAATATTACCTAGGTCTTAGAGCTACCCTTGTCATGGAGACTACCCAAGCAATATTGGCTATGCAGCCTATAGAATATACTCATACCATAGAAGCTAGGCAGGAAATAGCAGCTATAAATTTTACTTAAGATATTCAGGCCATAGAGATGACTTATGTTACCAAATGTAAACCAGTTATATGGACTACATAAGGAATTTGTGCTACTTAAGTCATTAAGTAACAATGTTTCTCCAAATGATTTTAAAGTAGTCCTTACCGCTTTGCCATTGAGGTTTATTTTTAAATGGACAGTTTTTTTTTTCTTTTTCTCTTCTCCCTATCCTTCTTTATTACCTGGGTGCAAGGAACAAGATTGCCTTTTCTCCATACTAGGTCAACTTATCTGTATTTTGGCACATATCCATCAGAGGAACCAAGTAAATTAGACTTAAGGAATGACAACAAAAGATCCAAGGAATGACTCACCTAAACCAGCAAGTCAATCAAAATTCCCTTACAGGGAAGACCTGGATTGTGGCCTTTGAATGAATAGCTTCTTTAAAACCCCTCTGTTATCCTTGATAGGCAGAATCACAGCCTTTGGAACAGGAGTCCCCTGTGTTTATACATTGATAGTAAAGAAATTTTTTTTTAATTTTTCCTTTTTTCAAAACTCTTTTATTGTTATCGATTTGGCATTGGGAACAAGAACTGAGCTTTCAGTAAGAAGCTAAACTGGCCATAGGAGCTACAACAGTGATAAAGTTTACCCAGGTTATAATGGCTACTCAAAAAAGTCATATCAATTACTCAGTTTATAAATGCTCTGGGGGTCATAGAGTCTACTAAGGTCATTTCACTATGAAGCCCATAAAGGTAATTCAGATCATAAAGGATATGCTGGTAATGGAAACTAAGTTGGTCATAGAGGGTATGTGGAACATAGAGATCCTTCAGTGATAAAGACTATAGAGGTCATATGAGCTAAAATTTTATAGAGGGTACACAGAGTTTAGAGGCTATTCAGGACACATATTCCAGAGGCTATCGAGACTTTAAACTTTTATATATATATATATGTATGTATATATTATATCATTATATTTTATTATATTATATCATTATATTATATTACAGCATTATATTTATTATATTATATTATATTATATTATATTATATTATATTATATTATAAGGCTATTTAGATCATTTTTGCTAAATCAGGTCATAGAGGTTGTACTGAAAATAGAGACTATGGATGACAAGAGTCTAACTTACTCTTCAGGCAGGAGTAAAAATTCCATAGTAGCTACAGAAGTCACAGCAGCAATTCAGAATATTTAGGCTACTCAGGCCATAGATACACTACTAGCCATAGAGATTTTCAGATTATGCCATCTAATGAGGTCCAGAGTCTACACAATTCATAGAGACTAATATGTTCATTTAAGCTACTTCATTTATAGATGTTACCTATATGTTAACAAGTTATTTTAGACTGCTCAGGTCATAGAGGCTATGCAGGCTACAAAGTATACTCAGGACATAGAAGATATACAAATCCCAAATGCCACATGGGTAACAGAATTTATGCATGCCATAGGTTCTATTGTAATAAAGAAAATAATTTGTGATCCTCTTCCAATATATAGCCTTAATTGGACACAATTTTAGTCATTTTACTTATTATCATTTTCTTTACCTCCTCCAATTTTAAAATTAGCCAATTGCATAGATTATAACCCTGCACTCCTTTAATCAGAGTCAAGTGAAAGAATGCTGCATTAGGTTAGACATAAAAGAAGGCAGATTGCCCACCCAGGTGCACTGTATAGCCAGATTCTGGTAACATGCACTTCCAGCAGGAGTAAAATTTACCTTGCCCACCCATTTTCTAGCATGTGTTTGAATTGTTGTGACACCTCTTTTTTTCTAACACGATTAAGGTTATTTAGGCAATTTGGTTTATAGAGGCTTCTCAGGTGGCAGAGTCAATAATGGTCATAGAAGCTATTCAGTTCATTTAGGCTAGTCATGCCATATAGGTTATGCAGGGCATAGAGGCTACATAGGCATAGTAGAAGCTGCATAGCCCATAGAGGTTAAATAGGATATAGACCCACTCAGGTCATAGAGAACATGCAGTAGAGGCTACTCAGGCAATAGACAGTATTCAAACAATAACAGACACTTAGACCACAGATTCTAGAGAGGTTATAGTGTTTATTGATGTCTTAGAGTCTGCTCAGACCACACAGGCTATGAATGTCATAGTTTTAATAAGATAATTTAGGCAAGTCAGAACAAAGTGGTAAAATATGTTATAGAGGTTACTCAATTTACAGAGGCCATTTTTGTCATAAGACTACAGAGTCTTCACATGCTATAGAGGCTACATAATTTATTGAGGCTACTAAGGCCATAGAATCTGTTCAGGACTAGAGAGTAATCAGGTCAAAGAAGGACACATAGACTAAACAGGCCATATAGCATTAACAGTCTTTGAGTCTTCTCAGGCTATAGACACTCTATAGGTCAAGAGGATTACTAAGAACAGTATGTCAACTCAGGTGACATAGGTTATGCAGGTCATTTAGGTTATAAATATTATAGAGGTTACTCAGGTGAAAGAGGCTATGCAGGTCATTGAGGCTGCTCAGGCCATAGAGGCTACAAAAATAATAGGATTACATTTGTAAAAGTTCATTTACACTACTCAGACATAGAGGTCATGCAGGTCATAGACACTACAGAGGCCTTAGAGGTTTCTTTGGGCATAGAGACAATGTAGGCCATACAGATTATTCAGAGTAAAGAGTCTACTCAGACCATAATATTTAACCAGAAATTAGAGACTCATGCCCTAATGCAATGAGGTCATAGAAGCTACACTGGTATAAGAGACTGTGGTGTTTATAATGTTTAAATTGGACATAGAAAACAGGCAGGCCATAGATGCTCAGCAGGTTGGAGAAACTACTCAGCTTATTTAGGATACTTACACCATAAAGAATAACATGAAGTATTTTTTTTTGTAATTGTCATTTTATTCCTGTTAATTTTTAATTTTAAAGTGTATTTTTATTCTGCATTGTTTTATTCAATATGTTTATAAATATATGGACAGAGTAGACCCTCATTAGTCTTAATGACCTTCATAACCTCTAAAGCTTGAATAATATAAATGAATTTTTATCCATTTTATATGAAGTTTGGAGAATTATACCAAGTGCCTTAAACATACTAGGCAATTATGCTACCACTGTGCTACAACCCCAGCCCCTAACCCAAGGTTTTTAATAGTAAACACTTAATGATCCAGGTTTTGACTCTGTGACTTTGGGCCCAGATCGACTACACAAAGTCAGTGTGTGTATGTCAGATTTTTTTTTCATTAGACCCTTTCTAAATAAACTGAGGGAAAATAATGTTACAAATTTTCTAATTGTAATTTTTTTTCCTTTTTGTGAAGATAAAAGTGGCTCATACAAATGAGGAATATATTGAAACAAATTTAAACACTTTAAAACTGATTGGACAGGGTGCATAAGATGTTACATAGACTTTATGTTTCAGACTCTAAGATAGAAACCTAAGGATTCCATGTTAAATGTAAAGAAATAAAAGAGACAAACACACAAACACTGAAGCTATGATGCAAAAACTGAGGTAATATTTGGCTCTTAAAGGAAAATGATATAATGATGGTAAATATACAGATTAAGTGTATACAAACGCTTCTTATGTGATAGTACCACTTTTCAGTGGGGGGATTGGAGTCAACTTCAATATACATAATTGTGGCTCCCATTTCTTGTTTTTTTTTTTTTTTTTTTGGTACTCGGGATTGAACTTAGGGGTACTTGACCACTGAGCCACATCCCCAGCCCTATTTTGTGTTTTATGTAGAGTCATGGTCTCACTGAGTTGCTTAGCACCTCGCCATTGCTGAGGCTGTCTTTGAACTCACGATTCTCCTGTCTCAACCTGCCTAAGTGCTGGGATTACAGGCTTGAACCACTGCGCCCAGCTTGTGGCTCACATTTCTAAAGGCAACCTGATATCTTCTACAAAAATTTCTGATATGCTTGTAGCACAGTGGTAGTATAATCTGATATTTTAAATGATGTTTTGGGCTCCTGTGTTTCCTAATGAGCACTTGGAGAGGCATGGAGAGTGCAGTTGGCTTCAGAAACTTTTAATAAAATCAGTATATGTTCAAGATGCTATGGAGTATAAGCTGACACATGCCAAGAACATACACCTATACACATTCATGTGGATGTAAACACATAAAACACACAGGCCAGGAAAAAGATACCATAATTACCTATTATATACCAAAAGAGACTATTTGCATCTACAAATAAATGTACACTATGGCTTCATAGCAGTATCTGATACAGTAGAAACCAACACAAGGAAGCTCTTTCTGGTAAAAACTTAGAACACAGAAACAGGTGAAATTATATGTAATTTCCATTGTACAATTCATAATTTATAAACTTCAATGGAAAAAAATAACTTAGTCATCATAAACATATAGCTGTGTAAGCAAACTTGAGTTAAAACATCCCAGACAGGGTTGTTTATATATCCTTAATATATATTAAATTATAGACATTGAATTATACAATGTAAATATTATACATATATATGATATATATTTACATATATACATATTATATACATATAAACATATATATTGAATTATCTATATTATATATATTGAATTAGGGTTCCACACAAACCCTAATTACAAGATGGTCTTATCAATATTCTCCTGTCTTCTGGTACTGAAAATGGGCTTGTCTTCTAATTTAACATTTACTTTTATTCTGAATTGTTTATATTACACGGTTAAGTTGTTAACTTATTTCATTCAGAAGCCATAATTATTACTTTGCTGCATCCTTTGATTTTTTTTCTTTCAAAATGGTTTCAGGGGCTGGGGCTGTAGCTCAGTGAAACGGCACTTGCCTAGCATGCATGAGGCACTGGGTTTGATCCTCAGCACCACATACAAATGATAAATGAATAAAATAAAAATCCATCAAAAACTAAAAAAAAATAAAGAAAAAAAATGTTTTTATTGGAGGGCACATTGGTACATGCCTGTAATCCCCAACACTTGGGATAATGAGGCAGAAGGAAAACAATTTGAAAGTGAGAATCATCAACTTAGTAAAGCTTTAAGCAACTTATTGAGACCCTGAATCTAAAAATATATAAAAGTGTTGGGGATATGGCTCAATGTTAAACATATCTGGTTTCAACTCCCAGTACCAAAAAATATTTCAAATTAAGTTTTCGTTTGTTTTCTTTATTATATCTAAATTTATTTGCCCAATATAAAATATTATTCTTTCTTTTACTTCTTTCAGATTCTAATTAGGTTATTTATCCTGATATAAACTTGTTTAACATCTCTATTACACAGATTTCCAAACTTCAAATTATTTTATTTACATTGGTCTGTCATACTTCTTTGGAGTTATTTTTTATTAAATTTGTTTGCCTCAGTTGTATAGCATAAAACATTCTTTTTTAAATGGCATTTTATTGCTTTCATTGATGCTTAATTTACAACTCACGTATAGTTTCTTTATTCTGCTTGCTTTATTGAATATATTTACATAATATGAAATTTAGTTTAAACTTTTTCTCAATTTTAGGTTTCCACTTTAAAAAAAATTGTAGATGGAGAAAACACCTCTTTTGTTTAATTTTATGTGATTCTAAGTATCAAACCCAGTGTCTCACACATGTTAGGCAAGTGATCTGCCACTCCAAATACCGACTCTTATATTACTATATTCTGCTATACATTGATTCTTTCTGAATCACTGTGATTTTATTTTAGTATAAGACAATAAAGAACAAGCAAACTCTCTACTCTGACAGCAACTCCTCATAATATAAACCTAAACCCAGGAAACTTTGAATATGTCAGCTTTTATGGAAAAACAGACTGCATATGAGAAAGCAATAGTTTTGAATGGAAGATTTATCTGGATCACCTGTGCATTGTCAAGTTCATAGCATTGGCTTTTATTATAGACATCTAAATGGCAGTGGCCAGGGAGGAGCTTTGAACATGGAATCAGGTGGTTTACTGATGCCTGATGAATATTAAGAACATAAAAAATAGCTGAGGATTGTAGAAAGCTCTAGAACCTGCAGAAGTAAAGTAAAAAATACTCAAGTTGAGCCTCCAGATAGGAGCAGATGCTAACAACTTGACCTTAAATCTGAAGTCCCAAGATGGGCTTTTGAACTTATGAATGACAATACACACACACACACACACACACACACACACACACACACACACATATTTGCCCATCAGCCAATGCACTTATATTTTAAAGGATAATTTTCTATAGAAGTAATAGGAAACTAGGACAATTGAACAATACATGCCCATGGATCTTGGGTTGTATGAATGATGAGATGTTCTCAGAACCACACCCACATCCCAACATGAATTTCACCTAGTCTATTACATACTGAAAACAATACCTATAATAAATAGTCTTTATTTTTTGAGTCAAGCATGCTTCTGAGCCTGACCCCCTATGGTACTGCCATATCCTCAACAGTGGGGAGATTTGGTAATGCAGTGTCAATAGATACATGGAAGGATTACCATTGCTAAATCCAGATCAATCTCTAATTTTGGGATTAAGTTCAATGTATAAACATTCAAGTTAATAATAGAACTTCCATTGTTTAATAGGCATCACCTTAGATTTTGTGTATTAGAAATTCTGCAGTACTGTAAACATGGTCTCAATCCCTGGATTCTATGGTGTGATCAGTAGGTCATAATACATTGCTGAGGCCCTAGTGATAGTTGGTCTCATAACACTGCTCAGGACAGTAATTTAGTGAACAGATACCCTAGGTCCATTTTACATGTTGTTTCTCCAGGTACAAATTTTATGCTTAATCATTATCAAATAACATTTGGATAGTTGAGCTTCAGAGAGAATGTTACTTGATCTGAATAACCAACCACATTAAACCTGTGATATGGATCAACTCAGTAGTAATTATCAATAGATAATTATGACTAGAGGAGCTGGGTCACATTTTGTGACAGAAGTTGGATATTCTCTCTCTCACACTGTTTTTCTTCCCCTTCTCTCTGCTTCTGGATGCTGGGTCCCTGGGAGATTTTCTCCACTCAACACTTCTGCCACAATGTTTTGCCTCACTTCAGGCCAGAGGAATGGATTTGGACATCTAAGGAATGATATCTATTAAATCAGGAATCCCAAAATAAATTTTATTCTACCTCTTTTTCGTATCAGTTATTTTGGTTACAAAATCCAAAATCCTTACAAAACAACATCTTTAGCTCAGCAGATTTTATGACCTTCATAAAATATTTACTCATCAATAAAAGAGAATAAAATTATGGCATTTGTAGGTAAATGGATGGAATTGGAGAACATCCTACTAAGTGAAGTGAACCAATCCCATAAAACAAATGCTGAATATTCTCTCTAATTAGTGGATGCTAATACCTAAGGGGGGTGAGAGTGGGGAGCATGGGAGAAGTGGAGAAACTTTGGATGGGACATGGAGGAGCTGGGGAAGGGGAATAGCAAAATTGGTTGAATGAGATGGACATCACAACCCTACATGTCAACATGTATGAAGACACAAATGGTGTGACTCTACCTTGTTTGAAACCAGAGGGATGGAAAATTGAGCTCTATATATGTACTATGACTTGAAATAAATCTAAAGAATAAATTAAAAATATTTAAAAACTATAATATTCTGTCTCACCTCAGTAGCATGAGTATTATAAAACAACAAAAAAATGCTGTACAGAATATGAAGAAAAGAACAAATGTACATTTTTGGGGAGAATATAATTAGTAAGTTAGTACAGACATAACAGAACAGTGTGCAGCTCCTCAGAAAACTAAGGCTGGACCTACCATGGGGTCCAGCAACCCCACATGGAGTATATCCACAGGATGTCAGCATACCAAAGGATACCTGCATGCCCACATTTCCAG